>JBAMBP010000730.1:0-64115 GCA_037044515.1 Phortica magna
CTCAAAACCGTTCAAACTTGATCTGCTGCCGAGCATCACGAGTCTATCCTCCAAATTTCAAGTCTCTATCTTTTATAGTTTCCGAGAACCATTGGTGAGGACGGACGGACGGACGGACGGACGGACAGACGGACAGACGGACGGACATGGCTTAATCAATTTGTCTTGTCGTCCTGATCAAGAATATATATACTTTATAGGGTCCCCCTCCCCTCCTTCTCTGCGTTACATACATTTCGGCCAAACAAACACAATATACCCTGGTACAGTATGTACAGGGTATAAAAAACAACAACAAAATATATATGGTCTTTTATTTGTTTGTTTGTTTGGCTTTTAGTGAGTTTATTTTTGAAACAGACAAAAAGAAAAAAACAACCACAAATACTTTAACAAAGTTTAAGTTAAATTTAAACATTGCAAAGAGTCAAGTAGCGGGAAAAAGCAACAGCAGCAACAACAACAACAACAACAGGAGTGCCGTCAAGCCATTAGCCATGTTTATTCTAAGGAAACGTACAAATACGAATGACAATGAAGTCCAGCAGCAAAACGATTTCAAGAATTCTTGCAACGTCGACAGACAAACACAATATGGAAAATGCAAAAGATACATATAAATATATCTTTATATATTAGCCATGCTCATTAGTAGTTTTTTTTTTTTTTGTTTTTAATTTGCCATGCATTTCTTGGTATTCAACGTTAACGTCAACGCCAACGACTTTTGCTTATTAAATTATTATCTTTGCTGCATGCTGTGCACGCCAAATGACAAATTTCAGAGGCTTCAAAAGCATTCAAATGCAGATTTACGTAAAGGGCAACATTGGACAGTTTTAGCGCTTCTGTGAAAGACGGTCGAATATCAAAGCAAAGAACATTCTCACAAATAACAAAGTGAGTTTGTGTCACCTCATTCACCTGGATCGCTCATTAATTAGAAGTTATTTTCGATATGTTTTTTTTTTTTTCACCACTTTTGTTATTGTTGTTTCTATAACTGCTATATGCTTTTTGTGTTGTATCCTAAGTTGTCTTGCTTTTGTGCAAAAAACAAAATTTATGTGCACACAAACCTTTTGTCATAAATCAAATGTGGCGCTCTGCTCTGCTCAACTGAACCGAACCGAACTAAAACTATTTTGGGTTTATTTTGCACGTTTGCGGCCTTTTGACATTTCTTTGGCAACCGAAATGGACTAGCACTAAATTCATTTTTGCATAGCAGGCAGCGGTAGTCAGCGACCAAGCAGTGGCACCGGGCTTTGGTGTCCTAAAACTTAACTTAATTGTATAAATTTATACAGGTATGACAAATACTATGGCAATGACAATTATTTTTGCCCTTTTTGCTACATTTTCTGGTTTTCCATTAACTGATTTTATGTCCTTTATGATATCACACTATTTTGTAGCTTAATTTGATTTTGTGGTATCGACAGGCATCATATAAAGATTTACTTTAAGGCAATTAAAGGAACGAAGTGCGAATCATGTAGCCAAAAGCAGTCGTTTTATAATATTCAAGCAAACTAAGGCGTCAGTATGTCGTAGAATTAGACAACCCAAACAATTCTTACCTAAAAAATGTAAACATGTATACAGCCTGAATTGCTCTTAAGACTGGTCTGTTGATATTGAGTGGTTACATGTAACTGATAAGTATGTATGGAAGCTTGTAAGCTTACATGCATGTTTCTATCCAACACAAATAAAGAGGCTACATGAGAAGTGGCAATTGATAACTTCTTCTACATCATAGACTCTTCACTACAGGATATATGAGGGATAGACTCCAATAAAATGTGATATTATCTATATGCTAGTTTTTTATAATGTTTATTTTAAAGTAACGTTGAAAATCCCAATGACTTGTTTGAAATTCAAAACAAACAGACGGTAGACAAAACATTTTATATCCGAAAAATAACAATAAACAAAACTTGTCAAACTCACCAGACCGATTTATTGCATTACTTAAGCCTTCAATGTTCTCCTCATAAGACTGAATGCTGAAATTGAGACACAAAAACAAAAAAAAACAAATAAATAATAAAAAACAAAATATTAATATAAAAAACAGCATATAAATAAATCAACAAATTAAATAAATAAATAAGATGGCAATTCTTTTCACAATTTTTGTGTTTTTGTTATTTTTCGCGCATTTTTGCATAAAATATCAATTTGATACGAGCATCTGAAAATACTGACGACAATATGCAAAAAAAAAAATTATTAACAAAAAATAAAACGCGAGTGAGACTCGCGGTCTGCTGCCAAAATAAATAAAACAAAAAAAAAAAAAAACGTGAAGCAAAATTGTGTTTTTTATAAACAGAAAATGACGTAAAAGTCAAACAAATAAAATTCAAATCAGTAAATATAAAAAAAAATAAGCGTTTAAGAAAACGAAAAAAAATAAAAAATAATACATATAAAAAACACTCGAGCAGAGCTGCCAATCGAAGTAAAATCATCAGCAGCAACTACTACAACAAATATAACACCAACAATCAACAAGATAACAACAACAACCATAACAATAACAATAAATTCAACAAAAACAAGACAAAATATGAACATCTTTTTTAACGAATGTTCAGATGCTCTACGCAACCCAACAAACATATATTTTACATTTTGTTTAGTCTTTAAAAGTACATGAGAAAACAAAATGAGTATATCTAATAGCGACCTATTTTTATTGATACAGTAACACTTTGGATACTATATAATCCGGACGTCCCAGTAATTCGGACACCAATACCAGAGCACATTTCTCGATACAAAGTCTTAAAAATTTCAGTTAAGAAATAATTAATCCGGATGATTCTGGGAACACTGTATTTGGGAACACAAGAACTTTAAATGTTTGCAATTTCAACAGAACAATAATTAAGCTTATGTCAAACTATCAAAAAGTATCTATTACCATTAACAATACTTGTTGACAGCTTGATTGATGCTTTTGAAAAATAAACTTCATGACTGCCTAAAAATATAATATCTAAAAACAACTTAAATATTTAACATAATAAACATTACATCTTGAAAAGCACACACCTCTTCTACAGTAGGGTATGAATTTAAAGACAGATAAACCAACAACAAACAAATACAACTTTTGGCGCTTTAAATTGTATTTAAAAAATATTTTTTTTTTGTCTTCTTGTTTGTCTAATTTCCATGTGTATATTTTTTTTTAATTCAGTCGCTACGTTGTCGTAGCTAATGTCGCTCCGCATCTTTTTTATAATGCTATGTAGTTTTTTTTTTCAAAGTTTTTTAAACTTATTTTTTGTTCGCACACACTTGCGGGCATGCGAGCGAGGCTAACAACAGGCTAAAAGAAATTATTATTATTGTTGTACTATCGTCACGGGGCGGCTGCTTTTGGGGCAACAGCGACCATGCTGTGGGGCTAAAGTATTTTTCTGCTTTTTGCCAATGAATTATTGTCGCAGGTCAGCAGAGTTCGCGCATAGAGCTTTAAGTGATTGCAGTAAACAGCGGGAAGTAAAACTCAGCTCTTTGGGGGATTATTTATTGATGATGATGATGAGGCTTATCGTACTCAACATGTTGATGATGATTGCTTTAACCATTTTAGTGTAGTTTTGTGCCAAGCAATTTAATTAAAGTATAAAAGTATCTACAAACATAAGACACGCATCGTTTCAAATTTAAAATTATTGCAGTAAAATAATTTATTTATATTTTTAGCAAGTTTTCGGCTATATTTTGCATTCACCTTGAATATTTGCGGTACTTTAAAGAAATACTACAAAGCATTCAAAATATGCAAAATATTTCAAAGAAATAATGATTAAATTTTATGGTTTTTATTTACGCTTATTAGCGTTAGAAATATTTTCATTCTGATGATTTAATAAATGAGCACAAATTGTTTTTGATGTACGCAATCAGCAAGAATCGAACACCTTGCATTGACCTTCAAGCGCTTAGTAGTCTTTACCGATGGTCGAACGCAACGTACTCATTGTAAGCCGGTCAAGCTTGCCTCCGACCAATCACAAGTGTTTTGCAAAGAATGCGAAAGATTTCGAAAATTGCGCAAAAGATACTTGTGTTTTATTTTATTTTCGCTTTTTTGTGCTTACAAATGTGTGAACGATTTACGTCAATTTTAAGTAACAACAAGTCAATTCAACTGTCACTCTGAACTAAAAAAATTTGCACCTTATTTAAGTTGATTTAAAAAAATTTTGAGAATATGTTCATAATTAATTACTCTAAATAAATTTTAATAAAATAAAAAAAAAATTAAAAGAGCTCAAGACTTTACTCACCGCATAATAACAAAATTCATGAAGTGACCCAAACGGTATGCATACATGGTGCAGGTGGCAAAGCACAGTTTTGCGTGCAAGTCGTTGGTTAGAGCGAGACATACTAATGCTTAGGCAGCGCAACACATTCGACTTTGGAAGCAAGCACAAAAGGGAGAACCAAAAACGGCGCAATTTCTTTTTGCAAATCATTGAATGTCAACTAATTAAGTTACTTTTTTACACAATTATCATCATTATTTTGAAATAAATTTTACACCAAGCTAAAGTTTAACCAATTAACTTGTTTTTCCATTAATTTTCTTCTCCATAGACACAATTAATTACACTTTCAAAGTTAATTAAAACTGCACGTTGTACTTCCGACGCCACATGGCGACAAGTGATGTGATAATAAGTCGATAACCGCTTTTTCACATGACCGAGTGGATTAGTGATGCGTTCTAATGTTATCAAAAATATGTTAAATGTTAATCGGTCATGCTGACATTGAATATGTTGTTTGCTTAAAAGAAAGGGTCAGCAAATTTCTTATAAGATCAAAAGTCTTAGTTTACTTCGTTTCGTATGCAAAACATTTAAACAACAACTTTGAAAAAAAAGCAATTGCAATAAATATTCATCGATTGCGTCTATCAATTTAATTAAAAATAAAATAACAACAACATGGGAGAGCATGTCTCCGCCTATGTGTGAATGCACATTTCAGTTCCGCATTTAACAAATTAGTCTAATTTGTCTGTCAGTTGTGATAACGCAAACAAGTTTCAATTAATTTATTGACATTTATAAACAATATTTGAAATGTACGCTTTTTTTATTAATTAATAGACTTTTTTCAGTAATCTATTTATTTATTTTCTTCTCATTGCAGCAGCGCCTTAGCAACAACTATTCAACTTGAAACGATAAACGACAAACGAATATGTCAGAAAACTGATTTATCGAATTTTAACACAAACAAACAAAGAAACTCACAACAACAACAACAAATAATAATAAAAATAATAATAATAATAAATAAGTGAATATAAATACGCATTTGATTTTTATTGATTTTGATTTTGATTTGAAATCTGCAAATAAGTAAAATAACGCACAAGTCTCACACACTCGACTCGACTCAACTGACTTGGCTCGTTCAATCCGAAGTCCAACGGCGACATCAAACAAGGTCATTTCAATTATGTGTGCCTTGATTTGAGTGCGTTTTTTATTTTTGTAATTTTTATTTAGTTTTTTTTTTTTCAAAGTTAATACTTGTGTGTGTGTTCATTGATAGTGCAAAAAAAACCATTTGCAGGAATAAAAACATTTTTCCGTATTTTTATTTTGGTTGTTATAAAAAGAAAGCAACGAAAATGGCCTTGATGATTGACAACAAGTGTCGTCTGCGCACAATTTTTTGTCTGATGACAGTTTTAATATTCGCCGTAAAAAGCAATGCAGCAACAAGTAAGTTATAAAGCCTTTTCACATTGTTTGTTCAAGTTTTCATTTATTTTAATTAAAATACATAAAATTAAGAATGAACAAAGAAATCATTTCATAAGAATCCAAACGTGTTGACCTTGAGGCAACTGCATGAGTTATTAACTAATTACCTCATATAAAGTATTATAAGTACGTACAGACTATGTTAGGAAACCACAATTGGCTTTATTTATTTGATAGCAACAAAATATGTAAAGTACTTTTGAGAAAGCAATTTTCAAAAGGAAAGCTAAAAAAAACCCATCTCAAAAACCCCATAATTTTAGTTAACCATTCACAAAAGTTCGACTCTGGTTCAAAGTTTGATATATTGTATGACACATGTGGCGTTATGTAAAATGTCTTTTCAATACTGTTAATATGTTCTTGAAGTATAATTTATAGCATTCCCTCGATAAGTACCTACCAATACAAAAGTCTAATTTTGAACAACCCTCTCTTTGAATCGAATACTAAAAATACATCTCAAATAGACATAATTTACAAGGTCTACCTGTACCTGTATCTTTTTTCATATTATATTTTTAAATACTTTTTTGTTGTCTTAGTTGATTAAATCAAAATTAAAATAAAACTTTTATGGCCTCAACTAGTAAATACTATAAAAACTAAATACTCTCCACACTTTGCCACAATTTCAATGAAAACGTTTCATTATAATTTTTCAGCACTCGTGTGCTTTTTAATATATGTTTTATTAACGCTAATTCGAAATGAGTGGGCGTAAATTCCTGTATTTTATAATTTACATATTTCATAAAAAACGCTATAATTTTTTTAATTTTTTGTATCTTTTTTTATATTTTTTTAAACAAGCGTTTGAATGAACGGCGCCACTCGCAACAGCAGCAAAATCGCTTCATTATGCTATGTACTAAAACCGAAAGAATAAAGATAGAAATAAAAACAAATGTTTAATAGTCAGCATAAATTTGAAAAGAAAACTGGCACAATTCATTTTGTGTGTGTTGCCTGTCTTGTTGTTCTCGTTTGAGGCCAAGAAGGTTGCAATAAAAAGCTTTAAGCTAAAATAAAATACATTCGAGTAGAGCATCTCATTTATTTCAATGCACAAGGTGTTGAACGTATCTGTGCGAACACCTTCCGCATTATCAACCACATTATAATCATCATCATCATCATGATCGACATGATTTGCTTAGAAAGTCAATTTCTAGAAACGCTGAGCATTTATTAAATGAGATTAACTTTGAAAATCACTTAAGCAGCAATAAACTATGCCTTACCATGTCCGTCGACAAAAAAAAATACATATATATTATTTTTGGCTGCGATGCGCGCTCAGGCAATGAAATATATAATAATTAAAAAAATAAAGCAAAAAAACATATATTTAAAACAAAAACAATTTTGAAACGTTGAAAATTTATGACATTCAAATAATGCCAAAAAAAAAAAAACAACAAAACCAAAAACAAAATTCATATGAGTTTATGAGCATTGAATTTGTTTGCACAAACAAAAGCAAAGAAAGCGTCAAAATTCTTTTGCGACGTCGTAAATGCACTAAAAATTGCGTTATAAACAAAAAGTTAGTTTAACAACAAAAAATTAAAAACAAAAAAAAAAATACTGAAATTATATATAGATTTATTTTTATTTAAAAGACTTGAAATATGTGCAGATGTATGTATTATATGAATAGATCAGAACAGACAGACGCTTTTATTAGTGCAACACACGTTTGGCAGACATGAAAGCAACAGCAACTTTGACTTTGTAGCTACATTTTTTTTTTTTTTTTGTTGTCTTGTTTTAAATGCTTTCTGTATTTTAAAATTTATATATTTTTTAACGAAATTTATTTTTATTAATAACGATGACATCTGCACAAATATGCTGACATCTAAACGTGCGATGCATTTGTGTGCGACTATTTCAACAGCTGTTGGAAAAACACGATTCCAAAGTATCGCAGTATGTAGCTACAGATACTAATATTTATTATATTCAAATATGAACAAAACTTAAGAGTTAATGTAGTTAAAAGTATCTATTGCGATAAATGCGAGGTCTTGCATAATACAAATACATAATACAAAACTACTAAAATTAATTTTCTTTTCTGTTGATTTCATTTTAATCATCTTCCTTAACCATCAATTGTGTAAAGTACCCTTTCGCCTCATGCATCATTCATTTGCATACCATGCCTGCATACCCTTGACAATTATAGCCTTTCACTCAATCAATGTAATCGACAAGCACAAAAGTCATATCAATGACGCTCAGAAATTTTTGGCTGACATGGAATTTGCACACACAACTCACAGAAATGCATTTAAGTGATTTTTAATTGAAACAAGTGAAATTCCAGCGTAAATTTTTTGCTTATTTTAGTTGCTTTCATGTCTGATCGACAAGTGTGGCTGCCGCTGTTGCTGTGGCTGCCAAAACCCAATGAAAATAACCCAATTATTTTACAAGCAAAAAATGTAAAGACTCGATTTGGCCGCTGAGTACTTTAATGAATGAGCCGTTTTATACCCTGCACACTTTATATGACAGAAATACATAAGCACACTGAAAGCGTGCTGTGAGACTCTATAAACATATTTAGTAACTTAGGAGCTCGTTTTCCATTGTTCATAGTAGGCGAATGTACCATTGCAACACACTACACATACGGCAGTCTAGCACTCGAATTCGAATTTACTCTCATATGTATGTATATCTCATATACAATTATTTCACCACAAGCATATGTGTTCAGCGTATTTTATAGTCGGAAATACCCAACAGTTTATTATTTATACAAAATATTGTTCATTTTTCACATCTTGTTATACGCAATCAATGAGGAAGTCCACTTGAAGCTTCTTTATTGAAACATTGAAACATGAAAAGCACACAAAACTTATGAATTAATGTCAAAAAGTATTTAAATACAATTTGTGTGAAATGCCAATCGACGCAAACAAATTCCTGCCACACTATTTCACGCCGTTGCTGCCGCTTAACCTAAAAAATCGATCGAGCGTGTAAAAAGTTGCAAGAATTTGTGTCGAGAAGCGAAAAAATAAATTCACAAAAATTAAAAACAACAAAAACAAATGAAAATTGCACGCATTTCACTGAGTGGCAAAATGAGCAAACAAACACTCAAACGTAAACCAAATGAGATATAAAATGCTACACAAGCAAAAAAAAAACACAACAAAAGAATTTTTTAAGTTGTTTTTGGTTTTTGTTTTCTTTTTTTGTCATTATAGGCCATGGTCAAAGGTTCAGTCAGGCGTGTACGTGCATGTGTGTGTGTGTGTACATGTGGTTAAACGTAACGCTTCACTGAGCAATCAAGTACAAACAAAAGTATATAATATACTACGAAAAAATATATATATAACCAACAACAAATAAATAAACAAAAAGAGAGAAAGAATAACACATAAAATTTGCAACTTCAGCATTAAAAAAAGGTATCTGAACATAATTTTCTTGAGTCTGTACGCGCAGGCAGACCAATGACTTCGCAGCGGTTTAATATTTCATTTAGAAAGCAAAAATATATTATCCAACACAAGTGTGGCCAGAAATCTGATCGCTAAAATATAAAAGTACCCAACAGATCGATGCCGATGCCAATTTGCCGACTACTTGATGTTGAAGGCAAAATTATGCCTAATTTGCTGAGTTGTAACACTCAACAGGCAGCCAGGCGGCCATCAGATACTGACTCAGTTGAACCAACTGTCAGTCAGTCGAACAATTAGTCAGTTCAGCAAAAGTTACTTTTAGCTTCTTGTCGTAAGACGACGGCGACAAAGACGACGACGTCATATGCACAAAAATAAAATAAATAACAAACAAGTGTGTTAGACAAAGGCAAATATGATTGATTGTGCCGGTTTTGTTTATTATACTCTTTTGTTTGTTTTCTTTCTTTTTCTGAACCTACGAATAGATACATTTTGCAAGATTTCTATCTTATTGTTGAATAATTTCAGTACGAGTACGAATGTTTTCGATACTTGATGCCAACAAGTTGTTAGTGCTGGCGAAACATGCTGCTGAGATATGTTGACAAGAAGAAAGCTTGTTGCTGGCAACATTATGGATGTAAATCTTTATCAAATTGTATAAGTATAAGCAAATAATTCAACATTGCCTCATAAATGCCAAAGAGCAAACATTTGTTCAATTCGAAGAAGCCGCAAGTGTGATAGACCGGTACGCCCATTTGCTGCAAATACAAACTGTAGTTTTCAAGCTGTAAAGTAAATGTTTTTGTACTTATTGTATATCTTCAACTAAAAAACTCTTTAAAAAACTCACAACAAAGAGAAGTTCTGGTGCCACCAAAGACGGACGCAGCGGCAGCTCACACTCATGCAACACAACGCGTGTAGCCTCGAAACGCGAACGCATGCCACGCACAATGACAAGGAGCAGCGTTAAATTTATTAAAATCGCCAAAACAAATGCAACAACATAATAATTGATCAACGCACGATCTCTATAAACTGTGCGTGGCAAATGTTTTATCATCCAAGAACTGAACGCCACAAAGTACGTGGTAAATGCATTTACCACACACTCGACAGGCCCGTAGATTAAAAAGCATAAAATCTGCACATTATATAGTGCAGTCCAACGCTTACTGAGTATCAAAAGACGCCGGTGAAAGCGCAACAGACGCCACAACTTACGTGCAAGTTGCCTTTGTGCACGACACGGCCCAGTCTCAGTGACATTTCGTGCGGCATCTTTTAGCAGACATGCCAGCAGACGATTCTGCTGTTCGGTCAGGTGTGTGATGAGCAACACGGCTAGTAAATAAAGACCCAACGATAGTTGCAACACCAGCTGACAGTAGTAGACGTATAACAAGCTGAGTACAAAGACAATGCCGCCCGGTCCTGTAGTTATGAGAAACCATGACCAACTAGTGGTGCAAAACAGCGTTACTAACAACAGTAATGCCACAAGCACAGTAAACACATTTGTATGCCGCACGGAATGTTGCAAAGCCGCTGTATGCATCATACGCACAAGTTTTCGTTGCGCGCGAAACATACCATTAATACAGCTAACAATTTTGTGGCTTTTATACAGTTGCATGTAGAATGTCGAAAAAGCGCAAATCGTAAGCAATACAAAGCGATTGAAACCGACCAGTATGAGCAACAGATTCTGACGAAAGAATCTTAAGCCCGTGTAAATCGTATAGAGCGAAATTGGCGTAGAAAGCGCAATGCCAATTAATAAGACGCTACTGTAAAGAAATGATATCGCAGATTTTTGTATGCGGCCACGACGTTGCGGATGTGTTTTAAAGCTAACTACGCCAAGAACTCTTGCAAAAAAATAACCTAGATAAACGATGAAGTTTACTATTTGGTCGGTGCTTAGTCGGAGACGAGAAGGCAAATGCAACATTCTCACAAGCAAAAATGCACAAACTTTTGCTTAACAAACGGTTCCACAGTCAAAAGACAACTGCAAAGCAAACCGTAGAATTATTCCATTTTGTCAGACAAGCTTCACAAAAAAAGAAGGCGTTCAATTACTTTTCTGACCATTAAAGAAATTGAATTCACGTGCAGAGAACTTATACTGTCAACAATAGATAAGAAGGCGTTCTAAAATGCTTGACCTAACCAACCAAAACCAATATTATTGATTAGCGTTATAAGAGTCAGAGAAATGGGTTTTTTTTTTATTTCCTCAATATGAGAAATCAAATTTATAACGGAGCCTAAGGTGAACGTTTTCTTGAGAACAAAAATCATATATATAATTATGGAAGCTTATAATTTTATATAGAATGCATTTTCAGATTTATCCAGTACTATATAAGCTTCCAGAATGAATTAATCGAACCAAAGATGAAGAAGCAAATCTTTAATAAGTCAAAAATTTAGCTCATGACTTTTATCCCTATGCTGACATAAGGAACAAATCGGAGTCACAAAATAATTTTATGAGGAATAAGCAGAAAAATAAGTAAAACATTTTTTTTATTAAAACACATAAATAATTATTTAATTACGGTTACATTTAATGATAAAAGATCTTATCGAATTGTATGAGTATTAAAAGTGACACAACTATGCCTTGAATTATCTTCAACAGTAACGTTTTATTCAATTCAAAGAGCCCGAACGCCGTATATACATAAGATATATGTGAATGTTGCAAGTGCGAATCATACTGTTCGAGCTGCAAAAAGAAAACTATTAGATACAAAATTAAAGATCATACATACACACCATTCTTTGTAGCTTTCGATCGGTCCATGTTGGAAAAAAGCACAAACCTGTACGAAGCATATCCTTCGACTCACGCAGACGCGACTTCATGGAATGCACGGGCAAGAGCAGCAGACAAAGATGCACGAAAATGCCAAAAGCGAAGATTATACGAAACCAATTCAATGGTGGACGAATAACGCGCGGAAAACGTTGACTATGCTGAATAAAGTATTCCAGAAACATTTGTACAATACATTCGACCGGCACAAAGGCAAAGAACGCCAGAAATTGTATTGAGTAAAGTGCCGTGACACGATGACTTAAAGACCACAAACGTTTATGAAAGCGCATTAGTTGCCATAATTCATCGGCAAGCCATTGTTGTTGTCTACGATACAAGGAACGCAAGCGCCACTTACGCGCACATTCATCAATTTCCTTGGCGTCCTGTAGGATGCGCGCAAGCAACAAATTATGTTGTTGCGCTAAATGTGCAATGAACACCGCTGCAAGTATATATAAGCTCAACGATACTTGCAACACCAATTGACAATAGTAGACAAACAACAAAGCCAAACAATACAAATAATTACGTGCCGATTCAGGATCTTGTGTCAATAGATAATATGTCCATGATGGTGAGCATATGAAGCACAAAATCAAAATGATGATGACAGTAAGCGAAAATCCTGTGATTTGTTGCATAGAGCGTTGCAAGGCCGCCGTGTACATCATGCCTTTCAAGCGATAACGCAAATGAAGAAACTCATTTAAGCAACTCATCACTTGATATTGTTCCGTGAGGTGCTTATAGAGCGTGCAAATTGCACAAAACTCAAACAAAGCATATCGATTCAGGCCAACAATTAACAGTATCAGACTGTGTCGCAAAAAATGCATGCGCGTGTAGATTTTATAGAACACCAAAGGTGAAATGCATGTTGTCAACAGCAACATGACGTAGCCATAATAACGCCAAAGTCGCGAACAACGTAATCTCTTCACTTTGCGTTGCCAGTTGGGTAAAGCAAAGCCAAAGAGGCCCAGCGCACGGCCAAAGTGGAAGCCAAATTGTAATATCGTCTTAACCACGCGTGTATTGTCAAAACTGAAGCGTGACATTTTGACGCTTTGAAGTCGCCGCGTGCACTGATTGTTCGAAGCGCTTGTGACTCTAAACGTTGAAGCAAAGCAAGCTTAAGCGCAGCATAGGAAATTCAAAATTCATAAGTGTTATCACACAATTTTATCTATTAAACTTGACCGGACGCACACCTGTTATGACATGCTGGTCAAGGTCAGTCATGCGACGTCAGACACGCCTCACGTGTCTTGTTGCTGCCACGTTTAAGGCGTGTTCATCAGACGAAAAAAAAAAAAACTATAATAAAAATTGTGGCGATTATTTTAGGAGGAAGTGAATTATTATTATTAGTTTTTTTTTTTCGTTTTTCTGTTATGATTGTTGCATACGATTAAATTGTACAAAATTAGTTGTGCTGTCAAAAGCATATTAAACAGACCGAAGGTGTGAGTAATCGAACAAGCCAAAAGTTGTTTGTGTAGTTAAATTATAATAAAATACAAAAATGATAATTGGAGATGTGTTAAAGCAAAAGTATCGACCTAAGAACAAAACAAGGTATGTTGCTTGTATTCCTGAAGTTAGGGGAAAATTATAGATGGGATGCTTAAAGCTACAACTATTCATATTCTCGACCTATTTTTTTTTTTTGTTTTCTTTCTATATTTTATATAAAAGAAAATAAATGTTTAGCATTCCAGAACATTTAGTTATTATAGAACTTCTCCTTTTCAACAGTAAGAATATTATTTCATGACTAATCCAACGACAGATTTTTATTGTCCGGAATCGAAACGAATCGAATTTTGACAACTTTTTAATGCAAAAAAAATTAACAAGTTATCAACTTCATAGTGGCATAAATAATGCAAAAAAGCATTTAGGCTATAAACATCAATTGGCGGCACTTGGCGAAGGTGGCTGCCGATGGCGTCAACGACTTGTGAATGTTTGAACATACATACAAACATTGAGCTTATCGGCGGTGCCAAAAGCGTCGCACTGGCGGCTTTGCGCATGCGCTTAATTCGATCGCACGCTCGCTCGCACTTTGTTCGCACGCTCGCTTTGATGTGTAGCGAAGCATGAAGTGCCGGGGTCTGTCGTCAGTAGTAGCGCACAACCGCGTCAACAAAGTCGTTAAGCGCCAAATTTAAATGTAAATGTTTTGAACGAGGCATACAAAACGCAAAGCAAAAGAAGTTGTATGTATAAAGTGTTAGTATAACGTCAAAGACATGTGCAACAACAATAATAACAACTTAGCTAAGCAGGCAACGCATTGCATATGTACAAACTGCATTCGAATGTTCAAGTTATTTCACTACTCGTTTTCGTGTCAAGTGATTTGTTTGACAATGTAAACTGTTTTTCTTATTTTTGTAACTATTTTTTTTATGGCTGTTGTTGTACTGCCGTGTTGGCATGTATGTATGTTTGTATAGATGCGCAGCACGTTCACCTCAGGCCAACGACAGCGAAACAGCGACAGCGACAACTAATAGCATTTAATGTTTTTAATTGAGTTTTTATGTTTCTAATTGAAACATAAATAACAATTTATTGACATTTTTCAACAAATAATGACAGCGTCGACTAATGTCAGGAGTTTTACTTAAAAAAAAATAAAGACAAGGCAAACAAAAATGGCGTCTTATTTGCGCAGTTGTCATTTCGACAAACTCATAGAGTATGTTGAGCATACTTCTAACCTTACGCAAGTGAAGGTTTCCAAGCAATTGAAAGTCTTAGCGTTTACCAACCTTGCGCTAAAAATAATATAAAATAATAGCATAATTCAAATTGATAAACTATTTTTTTCTTATTTGTCTTATTTTTTTCGAAAATATCTTGCAAATTAGCATAATGTATAACCAATAATTCACAGCGCATAATTTAATTAACCTGTTTTGATTGTTTTGCAGCCATGTGTATTTATTATACTTGTCTGTCTATTTGTCTGTCTGCCTGTCTTTTTTGCGTGATTTATAAGCGCTCACTTAAAGCCAATAAAGCTTTATTTCGACGCATATAAATCATTGGCAAACGATTTCTGACAAACAAATAATCAGCAATAAATTTTTATAAATTATTTTATTTAAGCAGCACACATCTTTTTTTTTTTTTGTTTCTGTTTGCCTAATGAAAATAAATAAATTAAATTATAAAGAAAACGAAGGAAACGTATTTAAAACAGCAATTAAAATATTTTCGAAATTGTTTTCAGAAATGCGTACCAAAAATCAATTTCCAAAAATAACAAAAATCTTTTTCTAAAATCTGTAAAAGAAAATTATTTGGCAAGCAAATAAACAAGCTAAATATACAATTCGCCCAAAAGCTTTTTGTACATTATTGCCAGCAGCCCCTTCTTCTCCTTCATGCCCACAAATAGTCAAATCAAACATCGATTAATTCCAATAAATCAAAAGCAATGCCGGAATTGAAACATTTGAATTATTTGCTATTTTGTAGTAGTTCGCACAGACAAAAGCGTTTGTATTTGCCTTCAGCAATAACGAACCATTGCATACACTTCATTATCGGACCATCTTATAATTGTATTTTAAATTTAAACATATTAATGCGCGCTGAAGGGCAGAAAACTTTGGATTTTTTAGTGAGAAACCAATTTTAAAAAAATCACCATCTCATTAGCAGCTCCAACTACCGGGTCCAACTGTAATTAGGAATCTTACTGGTGACGCTATGAGTTAATAAGTAAATTTTCATTAACATCTGTCGAAGCGTTTATTAGCAGAAGTTTATAATGTTAACAGAAGAAAATATTAGAAAAATTCATATGAATTAGAGATAAGACAAGAATATCTTAGACATGTAATCCCTTTGCTATTTCGTCTCATCAAAGTAATTACATTCAAATTTTGTTTATCTAAAAAATTACTAAAACTTTTTCATAACAGAACAACATATCTCAAGAATATACAATTCATTAGCATCAGCCAACGTTCATACGAAATACAAATACGAAGAAAAAAAAGTAACGATCCACACAATGAGTGTGTAATGCATAAAAATCACAAGCTTATGTAAGTCAAAGTCATTTGGTGAAACGACTTCTGTGCATGTTTTCTTAGTTTTCAAACTATAAAACATTTCAAGTAGCAAATTTCCAATTTCCAAATGGATTTTAAAGCTTTAAACTCGACGAACAAAATTCGAAGAACACTCAATTATCATATAAACAAATACAAACAAACAAACACGACGTGACTTTCTCCGAAATCAGCATCAACTTACTTATTCCCAAGAAGTCTGGCCCAGGTAATCGTCTTCAACAAAGCCGACACATATTATAGGCCGACGCTCGTTATCTTGCGGCATTATCTTGTACTTTTTATGAATGTGTGTACAAAAAAGCAAGCGAGACATGCAAATAGCGATAAAGTCTTTGCGGCATGTTTATAGCACTTTGAGGCACAATGAATAAAGAAAAAGTGCAGAGTCAAGTTGTGTGTGAGAGTAACTCATATAAGTATGATGAATATACATACATATATGCATGTATGAAGGTTAAGAAGAAGACGTTGTCGACAACGATGAAGATGAAGAAAGTCAACTCAAGACATTTAAAAAGTAATTTTCTCTGTACTTAAACGTGCGTAAATATGTACGTGTTGATGAGCTCAAAATAAATATTGAAGTTGTAAGCAAATAATTAACAAGAAGCCGAAGTGCACTGAGCACAGCAAGTGAAAAATATTACAAACAGCGAATTAAAAACAAACATTTATATCATATTTAAGGTTCAGCGACTGCGTCAGAGACAATGTAACAATATTGAAATACATTAACGTTTACTTAGTGTCAATGACAACCACAACAATAACAACCAAAACAACAACTATAACAATTTAACAACACAATTAAGCCAAGTGAATTTTATTTGATTAGCGCATTCCACTTTGCTATTACAGCGAATAAGAAAATTATATATTTCAACAAGATATTCCATTACTCATACGTCTGGTATTTTGTTGTCTCAGTCAAAGTATCTTTTACAGAATCTTGTGTTGAGTTACAATTAAGCAATTCAATTGTCTGTCTAATCAAATTACCGCTCAACTTTGTCAATTCAATTAGACAAGTTCTCATTTGGCGCTTATTGCGTTATCTTAACTTCAACCAAAATCTGACAAAGCCTAATTTTGACACTGTTTTGTACAATTTACTCTTAAAGCTTTAAACATAAAACATTTATTAAAGTAAAGGCAATGCTTGTGTAAAAAAACGCTGTTCAGGTTGACAGACAACATAGAGTATCCTATCAATTCTATCATAACCTTCAAAATTATACTTGCTTGTTATATATTTGATTGACATAAAAATTGTTTGTCATGTCAAATGTAAACGTTCACGTGACTTATACGACATTGTCAACAAATAATAATAGGAGAAAAAAAACAAAAACAAAACAAATGACGCCCAATGATAACAAACTCGAAAGGCATTTCACAAATGTCAATTTTATATTTCAACGGAAGAAGAAAGTAGAAAATATATTTGTTATGTCTTCCACTTTCTTCATCAACTTCATCACAACGGTTGGCGTGTGTGTGTGTGTGTGTGTGGGTGATGAATTTGAAAAATTGTATAAAATAAAACAAACGAAAATACAAATTTGTCAAAGTCAAATAGAAAATATCTTTTCAATATATTGAATTGCATTAAAAATGTATATAATATTTATTTGTCGCTGCTCAGCTCAGCAGCAGCAACAAAGACACTCAAGCATAATTTACATACATATTTGTTTAGCTTATAGTTTTAACAAACAGCCGACAGTGCATTTATCTTATTTTAATAACATTTAAACAAACTGAAATGCGCACTTAAAACCCACGGTCGAAAACTATGTTTGACGACTACTGTGCGTGCGTGCGCATGCGTGTTTGCGCTTCAACAAAAATTAAAAGCCAAATTAAATAAAAAATTTTGTATGTTCACTTAAAACTAACTTCACTTCAAATAGTCAACCTTGAGTTGACTAATGTTAGTTGATTTTAATTGAAAGCCTACAAACAAGTTTCTACATAGGCCTATGTAAAAACACACACACACACACACAGACGCCAATTTATTAAAGTGAGACTTGTTTATTTAATAATATTTTGTTTGTTTTTGTTTCTTTAATATATTTTTATGAAAGCTTTAATGAAAAAGTATAATTTTACATGCTTGAAAAGTCGGTAGGTAAACATCAAAGCATTGAAATTTATTTTTTTTTATAAGTGCGCGCTACGCAAATCAATCTCATCTTAGCTATAAAACCAACAGATACTTTGTACACACGCTTTTTGAAATAAATGAATGCACGCTTGGCGTTGACAGCTAATTTGTTACTTTGATAACATTAACAAGATACTATAAAAAGATATACTTACTTTTATAAGCACAGCACAAAAAAACAATCATCAAATGCAGCAAAACCCAAAATTTGTCGCTCATAATTCAGATACTCTCATACTGAAACGCTTAGCCAACTGTCATGCCACAGTGTGCTGCAATAAAGAAAATTTCTAAGAATTATTATTTGTTTTTATTAATTTTTTTTTTTATAGGTTTTATTATTTAAATTCACAATTCTAGTGAATTCTGTAAAATGATTTTACGACTTCCGTTAATAAAAAAAAATTTCCAAATTTTATGTCGTTTGGCAAAATCAAATGTTGAATATTTTTAGCACATGTCACTGTAGCGAAGAATATTTTTAATTAATTACTTGACAAAATATTATGCTTGTTGTTGTCATGGTTCAAGCATAGTAGCGTGCTCAGTGCCTTTGTCACGATGCCCTCAAATAATAGCACTCAATCTCGCCCTCGCCCTGAACCTCGCCCTAGTCACTGTCGCTGTCACTTTATCGCCAACATTGGTGATGAATGTTTGTTTTTTGTTTAGTATTTCATTCATTTAGTTTTCACTTAATGGTTGTGACAAAATTATCAAAAATCAAAGCTGTTAGCACAGCATCTTTGTGTATATATAAATATATATGTGTGTGTGCGTATCTATGTGTATTTCACTGCTCGTTTCGCTTGGTCAGTTTTATACAAAAGCTTAAATATTTTTCGTGCACTTTATTTAATTAATGTATTTTCTGTATGGCTTATCACACACACACAAACACATACACATACACATACAAACAAATAAACAAGCACACTTTTGGGACACTAAAGTCGGTTAATTTACTTTGAAGCATTCATAATCTCATTTGTGTGTTGATAATGCGCAAAAGCAAAAAGTAAAATAAAGAATCTTTGATCATGTCATAGTACGTCATGTGCTAATTTTAGTTTTCCAAATAATATTTTGTTCTTGTTTCTGTTTTATAAACTAAGCCAAAAGCAAACCAAAACAGAAAAACAAAATATATATAATTTCATGTTTGCTGTCTTTGCTGCAAACAAAAACTTGCTTAAGTAAACTTAAAGATACACGGTAGCTTTTAAGTTGCATTTATCTGTCATGCAACTAGCATTAAAACTAATAAAAAGTCGGACTATTTTTACCCAACCAAGCAGAACGTAAATGCTGCTTAAACAACTTTGTTGCCGTCTGAAATTGATAAGAGCTGTTCTGGCTTAATGAATGGTTATGAGCACATCTCTGTGGAACTCAACCCAAAGATACACACAGAGCTGAAAAGTATTAACAAACAAGCAGACAAGTACAGCATCATAACAACATTAAAATACAAGCTCAGCATTATTTAGTTAACGTTCGGTAGCCAAAAACGTGCGACTTCTGTGCGCGCTTTCATTCCTGGCTCATCAGCTTTTAGGTGTTGCCTGTCTACACCTTCATTTGCTCGCAACGCCATGGTTTTCTTTAATAAATGGTACAACAGACTAGCAAACATAAATGCTGCTTTTACAACTACTATGACTAGACTATCTGCCATATAATAAAGTAGTGAAGCAGTGAGATTATTGCACATTAAATTAAAAGCCACAAGTTGCTTTCAGTCAAGTCAACTTAGTTTCGTTAGATAGAAGACTACTATATTATTAAACCAGTAATCAAAAGGCATTAAGTCTGTCATAAAACTGTAATTAAATTGAGCATGTTTTATTAAAGTTATAACGCAAGTTTCTACAAGTGAATGTATTTATTAGCCGATGTGCCTGTTTCAGATTTCAGCCAATTATCAAATACTTATTTGAAAGTTTAATTTAGCAAAAAAAGAAAACATTTGGTTGGCTTTGATTTATATATCAAATAGCAGAAACTTTACTTTCATAAAACAGACTGCAGCCATGATGCAATCATGCAGGAAAGTCAAAAGGCCAATGACAACAAGCCCACATGCTTGACAGTCGACAGACATGCTTACATAAAATTAAACAATTCATAAAGCGACACCTACAAACAGCAACAACAACAACAAAAAGCACACAAATAATACGAAATGAATGCATAAGATACAATATTACGTCAAGCTTGACTTTGAGCCACTTGATGTCACTATCAAGTGTTGAGTTGTGACTGCCACTGACCAAGAGTCTTTGAAGTTTGCGCACGACGATTGTTGTTGACGATGGCATGTTGATGGCAAGGGTCTCTGTCAGTGCAACAAACTCAACCTGTGTATCGGCCTACGCAGTCAGTCTACTGTCTGCTACATGTATATGAATTCAGAAAAATTCAACAGACAGAAAGGCGAGCATGAAAGAAGGAAGGAAAAAAATAATGTATACAAGACTTAATTGAGAATTGTTAATGAAATTGGTATTGATTGCATAATAGTTTATTTTTTTCATTCATTGCAGCTGTTGTTGTCATTATTATTATTGTACTTGTTGTTGTTGACTTCATGGAATGCGGAATTTTCTATGCCGGTCAGTCGGCATTTCACTCAAAGTGCTTATAGTTCAAGAATGAACTATTTTGTTTTGTTTGCTTCTTCTTCAACTATTTTTCAATTCAATTTTGTTTTTTTTTCCTTTACTTTTGCATAACAATTGCATTAATCAATCAATCAGCGTAACGCTTGCATGCACATTGCATATTGATGATCATTATGGTGATGATGAAGATTGCTTTACAACTGACACTATGGCGTTGACTGCAATTGAGTCGAGTGAATTTTGCATGAATTAATGCGACCAACCATCTGTCATGCTGACAGCAGTAATAACAACAAAAACAACAACCACAATGCTGCCATTCATCTAACAAACACCAATTGTACATGAGCTTGTTGTTGTTCTTCACAGGCAAATTGCAAACGTTAAAGTTGTTGTAATTTGTTGTTTGGGAAAAATGCATTAATTACTGTGGTGATGATGATGCATTGTAAAATTACACTTAAGTATTATACTTGGCTTTCCGAGAAGTACAGACACAAACTTTTACCGGTAAATCAATTTTAATGAAAAAATTCTTTAGATACAAAAATTTCATTAAAAATGTTCTTTACATTAGTGACAGCAAACTTGTGCATAAGCCACAGCAACAACAACAACAACAACAGCTAAGCAAGGTCAACACTTAGTTCCTGTTCTTATTTATTTTACTTCTGTTTTTGTTGTTTTACATAAAAGGCCAGAAAGTATCTCGTATCTGTAGCTTGTATCAGTTGATGGCCGCTTCCTGACGGCTTTGACTGTCATTCTGTCTGTTTGTCTGCTTGCACGCAACTTGCTGCTAAAATGTCTTTGGAAAAAACTTTTTTAATTATAAATTAGCATTTGCCTTGAAGTTTTTTTCTTCTCTTTCTTTTTCTTATTTGTTTGCATGTTATTTGTTGTGCATTCTTTTTCTACTTGACAAAGTCTGCTTGAGTTGACGTTTTAAATGTCATAGCAACAAAACAAAGCAAAGCAAATATTACAACAGCAACTTTATTAATTAAAAAATCAACCTGTGGTTAGATTCTCTTGAAGCGCATAACACATATGCTGTAAAGCAACAAAACAAGATGTTTCTTATCATTTCAAAAATAAGCAAATAACAAGAAAGTAAAGGAGATATTAAAATTATAGCGAAAAGTACTTAAATGAATATTACAAAAAAAAGAGGACTAAATTCAAATCATCGAATAAACTTTGCGGTTTTCTTTTTACAAAAGAAAAAGAAAAAAACAGCGATTTCTTTTTTACTGCGGAATTTGCGGTTTTGGTCTTATTGCGGCCGTCACTTATTACTCTACCACATAAATCAGCATTTCTTTGGTAAATTGATATTTTTCGTGTGATGTGGCATTAATGTTAAAGAAAAATAAAAAGTATTTCAATAATTTAATGCTAAAATGTACAAAAAGAAAAACGGACGCGGCATTCAAGACGAACAAACGACAAAAAATAAATAAATCTACGCGACAGCGGCTTGTAATTCAATCAGTGGAATTTGAGCCTCGCGCAGCCTGACTGAATGACTGCCTTTTTGCATATGACAGCTTAAGTGAGGAAGAGGAACGTGATGAAGAAGAAGAAAAAAGCCCGGTTTACATAAAAGTTACGTTGACAACGTGGAGGACCAACAAATGAACGCACGAATATGAAAACGAGTGACAACTTCAAGCTGTGCCATAATAAAATATTTTCAAATGAAACGTGTTCTTGACCATCATCAAACGGTACTGGCAAATATTTGTTTTTGGTTTTCCTCATTTTTCTTTTATTTTTCTTTTCTTTGTATTTCAACTGGAAATGATTGCTTACAACGGATGTCAGTGGCAGCATGAAAGATAAATTCAAAGAAACGTATAAAATACTATTTAAAATTAATTGCAAATTCCACCAAAAAAAACACACTGACGCTTTAAAAAAAAATTATAATGTTGGTGTTCATGATCAAGTGTAACGTTGCACTTGTGCACACAATCAGCTGTTTGCAACTTAGTGTCAGAAAAATGTCTAAAATCTTATTAAAAACATTAGTTTATTAAACTTTAGCGGCTAAAAAATATAAATCGGAAAAAAACTGTTTAACTTTCTATCCCACTTATGCTTCAAACATTTAATTATACACAAAATACTTAACAAATTATGGTCTGCTTGGGTATGCAAAGAACTCCGCTTATGAAAAATTACACAAATCTCCCTTAGCCAAGTTAGTTGTCGTAATGTTTTACACTTTTACGTGGTTACACAACCTAATGAGCACCTTAAATATATTCAACTAAATTTCGTAACTAAAAGAAAAAAGATCTTAAAAAAAGCATTTTATTTGTTAAGCAAAACTTTGCCTTCATGCAATTTTTAACATTTTGTATTCACTTGTTGTTGTGTTTTTGAAATTTTCCGTGTTGCAGCACAAAGGAAAACGCCAAAAAGCGCAACCAAGCAATATAAGGCGTGACGAGTGGGCGGCAACAACGATAATAACAATAACAAAAACAACAATAGCAATGTCGGCGGCGGCGGCCAGTTGAGCAAAAGGCACTTTTTACGTTTAGTTAAACTTTTATTGCAGTTTTCATTGCATGCCATCATCTCACCAAACGTTTCGCTCGCCTTTCCTTTAGCTTTGTTTCTGTGCAATTTCATTTCGCAGCGCTTCGTTTTATTTCCTCCTCTCTTTTTGCTTACTTTAAATCTTTTTATTTCCTTACAGTTTTTCATGCAAAGCAATGACAAAAAAACTTTTTTCCCCCTTTTTCCTTTACATTTTAACTGAAAAACAAAACGAAGTAAAAAGCAATCAAGCAAAAAACATCAAAAAGTTTACTTTTGCCAAGAATTTTGTGTTCCATGTTTGCCATATTTTTAAAAGAAATATAAAAATTCCATTTTCAAGCAAGTGCAGTCAAAGTTTGTGATTAACTTTTGATTTGTTTTGATTTGATTACTTTTGTAGGCAACAAAACGAGAGAAAAACGTTGCATTATTATTGTAATTGTCAAAAGCATGTGCTTTGATAGTTAACAATTTAACTTCGACAAATTTTCTATTCATTTAATGCTCAATTTTTTGCTCATTAAGTCAAGTCATTTGCACAGCGTGCTTAATGAGCCACGCACATGCCTTAAACCAAACAAAAAAGTCATAATTTTGTGAAGACCGCAATTTATCATAATTCTTTTCTCGACTTCATGTCATGCAAACCAAACAAAAACTTTACTATGCAATGAAAACTTCAGACAAAGTTTTCTTGTGCTGCCAAATAATTATAATAAGTGTACTTCAAAGAAAATCATGTTTATAAATAAAATATAGTTAAGCTTAAGAGAATTAAAATAAAAAAATACTGCAACAACAACAATGATATGATGAACCAAACAAGTCGTCAGTGGCAGCACATGATTAATTACCAACAGATTTGTCAGTTTGCTGCATGCAAATATTTTTAATAAAAAACTAAAGTTGAAACTGACAAAAATAGCAAAAAATTCAGTTAAGTTTTACATATTTGTATAAATATTTTTTTTGTTTAACAAAAAAGTTGCTAATTTTTTGCCATCAACTGTTTTAATGCTGACGATCTTTAAGGTCAAAACAACTAACGAGGCATTTGATTGATCATATTTGCATTTATGGTCAACATGTGTGAATTTTTCATGCAAAGCAAAGCAAAGCAAAAAGTATAATAAACAACAACAAAGCAATTAAGTTGAAATTGCGCGAAAAATAGTTTTTTCTTTTAAAAGAAAAATACATTTTGAAAAATGTAAATGTTCTTGAGATTTCTGCGCATTTGATGCTTCAAAAAAATTAATGCAAATAAATTTCTGTAGTTATAATAATTATTACTAAATTATTAGTCATAAAAATACTCCTCAGCTTCACTTAAAAAAAAGTAGTACATAAGCTCATAGTATAATTAAACTTTAGTGCACTTGTCACGTTGCTTGCCAAACCAACTTGACAGTTACACTTTCATTTTTGTTCATCACTTATTGAATGCCTTTCACTGTCGTACACCCATTTTTTCTTGCCCTAACAAACGACACAGATTGACAATAACTGCTCGAAAGACCACACATCATTTATTTACTTCATATACTTTTAAATTGAACTGCAAGTTCGACTGCTGCAACTGCTGCTCTTGTCACTGATCGGCCATGCCACATAAATACTAAATGGAAAATCACGTTAAGTGCGGAATATAATTTTTCATTATTGTTTGTCAGACAGTCAACAGTCGACAGTGGACAGTGGACAGTGGACAATGAGTAAAGCGAAGCATGCCAGTCATTGAATTGGTGATGGTGACGACGACGACGTGACTTGTACACTTGCCACATGAAAGACGCTTTGATCGCCCTCTCTCTTGTTTCTGTGTTTGTTTTTGTGAAAGTGTGAAGTTCTAATAGAATTAAGTGAGCTGGCGAAATGTTTGCTTCAAGTGACATTTAGACAGACAAGCGGGAGTTTAATTATTGACAACTGCTCGTTTGGTTGCTTTCTTGGTTCGCTGGTTGGTTGGCTGGTTGGTTGGTTGGTTGGTTGATTGCTTCTGTTGAGTAGCGTGAGAATGACTCAGACAAAAATGTTCATTTATTTATTTTTTCAAAATAAATTTTAAAATTAATTTGAAATATTTTTCATTAAGGAACGTTTATTGAATGTCAGCAGAAATGTTTTCTTTTTTTTCACGCCACAATGCAAATCAACGTCATCCTCATCATCATCAACTCCCGACAGTTGATCATTAACAATGCATTTTCTTTTTTTTTTTTTGTTAGTTGGGTTGGCACTTTAATTTGATGCTTTTGTTTGTTTGTTCTAAATAATTTTACGATGTTCGTGTTTAAAGTAACTTTATTTGCAGCGTGCAAAAATGCTGAATTGTCTGAATTTAAGCTGTTGAGTGAGAGCAATTGTGTAATTCTTGAGCTTTGTTTCGAAAACCACAGAGTAGTAGAAGAAAAAACTTTGTCATATAATAATTCATAACAGAGCAATTAAAACTTACACACATCTTGTGCCACTTGCCACACAGCCAAAAGACCAAACATCTTCAAGTGATAGTTAAAAGTTTGTAAAATTGTTAAACTCAATTTGTTTATGCCACCATTTTGTGCTTTTAGTTGCTTGTTAGTTGCTCAATGACAACAAACTTTTTAATTGTCAAAAAAAATATATAAATAAATAATAAATAAATGAAAAGCAAAAGTTTCACAATCTGACGTTTAATAGTCAAAATAATGTTTTCAATAAACGACATGCAAAAGTAACGAAGGCTGGTATAAACTTTTTTTAAATGCACTTTTATAATTGGTTTGCAGAAAACTATATGAGCGCTAAGACAAAAACATATTGCATGCCACTTGCAACTTTTATGCAACCAAAAAACAGCAAAAAAACCTCAAGAATTGAACTCAACTCTGTGCTATTCCAATGACAGTTCAGTATTGCAATAAAAAAAATCCAATACAAAAAATAATCTCATAAAACAAAAGTTTCCATTGCAGTCAAACTTACTTACTTCTACTAAGTACAACTGAACTTAACTAAACTCAACTGAACCAAACTCAAATCAACTCAACTCAGTCATCGACTATTTTTTTCTGCAAGTATCTTTACAGCCCTTCTTCTTTATACACTATTGAGCTGAGCTATATGAACTTGTATGCGTTTTTGTGCTTGCATAAAAATTATATATCTCTTCTTTTAAGTCATTCAAAGGATATAAAGTTGCGAAAAAAGACATATAAAGTTTTCCGACATTGTTTTGGCCAAGTTGATGTCTTTTTTATAGTGTCTTCTTTTTCAACTTTTACAAGCAACATATGACAAAAACGAACTGCAATTGAATATGCTAATGCAGATTGCTATGAAGGCCAACTAACTTTAATATTAGCTTGAAGTGCAAATCAATAATTAAAACTTTAAGACAAAAACGCCAAAAGTGTTATTGAAAAGTTAAGTGTAGCATAAATCTTATTTATGTTAAGTAATAAAATTTTGAATTAAAATTAAAGTTAAAAATTTTGCAAAATGTCATCATAAATTGATTTGATCCTTACACTTGTGTTATTAACATAATTTTCTAAAAGTTTTTAACAAATTGTGCCTATTTACTTATCCAAATCTCTTGGCATTCGACCAGCAGCAAAACATGTTACATTAATATACATATATTTATGAAAACTTAATTAGTAAAATACAAAAAATTTAATACAAAAATTCATAAATGCACTCAAAGCGCTGATTAAAAATGCCGCAAATACCAATTGATTCGACATAAGCTCTGTGCGGCAGAGTGTAAATTTTCCATTCAATTTACCGACAGCTGCGCCATGGAAATCCCAATGAAGCATACAATTTTACACAAATCAATAATTACACAGCAAATGATAGTAATTTGCATCAAATTTTTAAGCAAATATTTCAAATGCTTTGCTTACTCAAATGGCGACAAAAATAAAAAAAAATACAGAGCTTCAGGCACATCAAATATTGCATACTCTTTATGAAGCATGTTTACTACAAAACTTAAAAAAAAATTATCAACAATTCAAATTTTTCGAGCCGCTTTTGTGGAAGTTATCTTTTCTAGAGATCAATTATAAAAAAGACATTTAAGACGCTTACTTCAACTGATATTTCAAAAACTATCAGAAATTTCTTGAAACTTTTGAGATCCTTTAACAGTTCTAATGATCCGACAACGACAGTTTTAGTTTATACATTATAAGAAAATGTATAAAAGATCGCCAAGTTAAAATTATATAGATTCGACTTAATGGTCATATTAAGAATTATCTGAGATATCTTATTCACTGTATTACAAATATCATATCAAAATGGAAATACTTCCTTTTGTATGAAAATTATCATAAATGATTTTTACATTTAATTAATAAGGCAAATTTTCATGGGATCAAATAAATTTGTTAATATTAATGAAAATCTTACCAACCTCAACAAATGTGTTTCCTAACACCCCAACTCACTAAAGACACACCAAATTTTCACACACACACAAATAGAATTGGATTCCTCCTTGTTATTTTGATATTGGAGATGTTATTTGTTGGTTTCTTTTTGCAATTTGTTAATGTCAATAGTAATAAAAATCACTCAAATGAAAATTTCCGCCTTAAATGTGTTGCAGTTTGTTAGGCGTTATTGCTGTTGTTTCACTTGTTGTTGTTTTTGTTGTACAAAAAGGACTTGGCCAATGTTGTTTTCATACCACGACTAATACCAACGACTGACAATCGAAAGCTATTGACAACTTTTCATGTGATTCATGACAGGCGCTTTTCAGCAACGACACGCCCACTGTTATTTTTGTTGGTGCCCTGGCTGACTGCTTTCTGCTTTGATTGCGTTTGTCCATGCGGCAGCTGTCGATAATTGTGTGCAACTGTCGCCGCCATTTATTGTTTGCATGTATACGTCTCTGTGTGTGTGTTTGCTGAAGCGTTGACACTAATGTTCATTGTACGTTCAGACTAGTGCTACCATTGGCAACATTATACCGCTTTCTCAATGCGTTGCTTTGCGTTGTTGTGCCAACGAACTGAGTAATGCTGTAATGGCTTTCAGTTGAATAAACTGTCGAGCGCTTTTTCATTGTCCACAAAAAGCAACTCAAGTGTAACAGCGGCAATGTTAATACTGTTGATGATGATGATGTGATTCGTTGAATATTTATCAAAAGCTTTTTGCTTGATTAACTCTTAGCACCTTAGCCGTTCAGCTAGTCAGTCAGTGCGACAGGCAGCTTGTAAAGTCAAGCCGGCAATCATATTCTAGGATACTCTGTTTGATTTGATAGCATGACTAGTTAATGCAATCCAAGCTAATCACGACTTTTATCTTCTCGCACTTCTTTCAGCTGATGACAACACATTACCACTGCTATGTGACACAGTCAAGTGTCCACCCATGTCGGAGTTGCATTGCCCCGAGGACAGCGATATACGTGAAACCCTGAACACAGTCGAACTGTTTCCAGCCAATGTGCCCACCACAGAAGCGGCCGCTGCCTCAGCGTTTGCCGCATCATACAATGCCAGTGCAATACCTGACGAACTGTTTGCCCAATGTTGCCTTGCACCAAAATGCCTTTGCCGCACATGCTACATACAGGATTGCCACCAAGAGGATGAAGTTGTCGTTGAATTGCAGCCAGAGGCAATGGAAACACCCGGCCATTGTTGCGGTCAGCATGAATGTAGGCCGGAGCCGAATTGTACCGTCGTACGTGACACTGAACATTACTGGTTACGCGACTGTCAACGCTGCAAGTGCTACTCGGGCTCACGCATTTGTCATGTTAGCTGCGATGAGACAATTGCCAAAGAACCAACTGCAATTTGTAAATCGAAGAATTTGAATACGTTCTATAAGCATGGCGATAGCTGGCAGGACGGTTGTTACGAGTGCGAATGTGTCAATGGCGAAGAGAAGTGCATAATGCCGTTCTGTAAGAGTATCAGTTGTCCCACGCATCGTCAGGTGATACTCAAGGATAGTTGCTGTCCCATATGCTGGCCAAAGGGCATACCAATGCCAAATATTAACGATGATCCCGAGGATGGCTATGATGAGACTGATGATGATGACAATAATTATGATGATGTTGAAGGTACTATTGATGAGATGACATTGCCACCATTGAAATCAATTTCCAATGAAAACGATAATGACATTATTAAGGCCAACACAACTTCATCGCCAGATAACTTGTCTGATAGCTCAACCTCAACGTCGACTGTAGCAAATGATGTTGCATACAAACCAGAAGCAACTACCGGCACGCCAATTTTTCCCGTACCATGTCAGGATACTATGGGTGCCAAATACAAAGTCCAAATGGATGAAGATGGCGAACAACAACAACACAGCCATTTATATTTCTATGTCGTTATTGTTGTCTTGTGCCTGGTTGTTGTTGCACTGCTTGGCCGTATAATTGTTTTGCACAATAGACAACGCTCTTATCGTCCAGTCTCCAAATTCGATGATAATTTCAATAAAATGACATCGACAACCATTAAGAAAGTGAATGAATACGCTTAGGCAAAAATTCATTTCAATTATTATTAGTTAAAGTTACAATTAGCACATAAGTTTTAACACTTAAGCGCCTTCCAAAGTTTAGTGAAGTTGAATAATAATTGGCTTGCAAGCTCATTTATATTTTTATTATTATTACTTTTTTTTTTCTTTATTATTTTGTATACTAACTTAATTTTTTCTTTTCGTAATACTGATTTGCGTAGCTGAGGATCTCATTTTCGTATTTAATAATTTGCCTTTGTTTTATGAAAATCTTTTCTACCTTTGCTGCTATTTCAGCCTAACTAATATGCAAAATATATACAATAAAACAACACGATAGTATTCTTATTTCAACTAACAAGCAGCTAATAAAATACACATTAAGCATACTTAATTATTTTTCTGCCAATTTTTATTTAATTGTAAGTATATTTATATATATAAACAATCGATACAAATTTTAAAGGCAGCGAGGACAATGCACTAAAAGAAACTAATATACAAGCTATTGAGTAAAGTATAAATTCTAATTCGATAAAACATTCAACAAACAAAAACCGGGAACGTTGAAAAACATATAATAAAAATTTGATCTTCGTTAGAAAACTACAAATTGATCCTCAAAAAGCCAACTTGCTTAAACTACTAAAACTACAAATGTTATACGAGTTTTATAAAACGACTACTAAAGATAATTAAATAAAAAACCATCTTCGAAATCAACGAAAAACAACCTTATTGATTTTTTATGACACCTATAATTTGTAGTATGTCTTTAGTGAAAACTATATAAGAATTAATATCGATGTGATATTTGTTAATAAGAATTGCAAGAATATGCGATGCTGCGAAGAAAGAAAAACGATCTAAACAAAATATAAATATGAATAAAAATTTAAGAAATGTATTATTATTATATTTTATGCAACTAAAAAAAAAGTTTAAATGTAAAATTTTAAAATATTTGAATCGAAAATCGTTTTAATGTGAAAATTTATTATTTTTAGTTTCTTAGTTTTAATTCTAAATATGTTAATAAACTGATAAATAAAAAATAACAAAAAATTTAAAAAGCAAATTTATTGAAATATTTATTTTAGTTATAAATGAAGAGTTATTGAAATCCCTATGAAGGAAAGTATATCGATGGATAAATAAAACTACAAAGAGATAAAGTCTATCAAGCGAAATAAAGAATTGTGAAGACATAATTAATTGTTTTAATTACTTTTAATTTTAAAATGAAGTTTCAATGAAAACACAATCTTTTGTTTCACCCACCATGTAAAATTCGATATTAATACACGATCATTCATGAAGAATGGTACGCTGTACGTGGAACGTGGTAGAAAATGTTTTGTATAATAACGTTTGCGCTAAAAAATGGAAAAAACAACTCAAAATCAATATGATATTTCTTTACATTCTTGATAAAAGACAACTCACTGGCGCTACTGGACAACGACTGGGCATACATGAGTCACCATCACGCAAAGCCTTGAAGACCATAGTCATCAAACGTTTTGATTTCGTCTTATTTCTCAGCGCATCACAACCGCTATTTTTCTTATCGAAGAAGGTCTGCCAACCATTTGTCTTTAAGGGAAGTTCTAATGTAAAGCCAATCTCGAACTCATTGATTGGTTTGGTAAACTCAAATTCCGCATGTAGTGACATTTGATTGCGATACTTGATCAGGTAGGCATCCAAGTAGCTTAAAATGGGATCACCAAAATCTTGTTTCACAATTTCAAGCATTATTATTTGCTTTAAAGACGAATTTATATTGTTTAAAAATAAATTTTTGTATTAAAAATATAATTACTGTTGGAAATGTTGTCTGCACCAAAAGTAGCAAATAAATGCTGAGCAGCGCTACAAAAACACGATCTGAACGCATTGTTGGGAATTTGGAATGTGAATAACAATTTTTTTAATAAATAGTAATATCTTTTAAACTTCAATTAATACAATTTTGTAATGAAAATCAGATTTATTAATCCATTTTTAATAATGCCATTAAATTCGTGTTTCTAATGAAAAGATATTTTTTCACAATACAGTGAACTTTTAGCCTATGAGAAAAATTATAGAAACTTCTGGCACTGTTCCTAAGCATACATTATAAATCATATCTTCAAGCATACTAAAAAAATAGTACTTCACTATGAACGACTTATTGTTTGGGACAAGAAAAATAACCTTTTGAAAAAGAACAAATTTAAATTTAAGCTCACGAAACTCATGTCACCTTGAAATAATTGTAGATTTATACTTTTCTTGAAGTTTTAAACTATAGTAACGATAGTCTCTATTTTAATAAGTGTACAGAAAAGGCGTGTTTCAAACCAAATGTGCAACGTATTAATCTGTCAAGTATGCACAAATATAATGCCTTCATTTGGTTTGAAGTGACAAAGGTCGATTAGCAAAGCTATTTTCACAACATGAAGTCAACTTCGTTCAATTTTTTAAGCTTATATTATACTTGATATATTATCGTCAAAATTACTAAATACAAAGTACAAAGACTCAATGCGAATAGTAAAATGACAATCAAGTTCGATTTTGTCTTTTGTTTAAAATAACATTAGCTTATTAAAAATTTCCCGTCATTAAGCTTATTAACTCTTGTTAGAATCAATGAAATAACATATACTATAAATTTTATATGAAGTGTCGTAGCCAATCCACAAATAAAATACTATTGTTTAAATCAAAACGCTTGTTTGACATTATAGTCAGCATTGTGTTTATGGTCAATGAGTTCAATTCATGGTGTTACGCCCCAAAAATCTGTATGTTATGCACACATGATGCTCAACAACTCTGAGCCAGTCACAAGGCACATTGAATGGAACATGTATTAATTTCAATGTGAGCTCAATAAAGTTCATGTTTTTTAAATAAATACTGTACAAGAATTATTAATAAATGAAAAATTCAAAATTAACTTTAAGCATTTCTGCCACGCTCACGGATAAGCGTAAATAACATTGGAAGAGGTTTCTGCATGTAAGTTTGCAAATTAAAATACAATTTCAAGTGACATTTTTAAATGTAAAGAAATAAAATAAAAATTGTAAATAAATATTGTGAAATTCAATATTGTCATAAATCATATGCACACAGAATGAGTAAATTTCTTTGCGTAACCATTTTTTTTCGTTTGTTGGTATGCTTAAAAAAACAGAGTACAATAATTTGCAAATGAGTTACATACATTAAATAAATGTTAAAAGATCTTTAAATTATCATGTTCGAATAACTTATGTCGATTTAAACAAGGTCCTACACAGAATTTAAGCCCTGAACTTATAAAATTCAATGAAAAATATAAAAGTGTGTAAAGCGCATAACAAGTTTCGTTGCAAACGAATGTTGAATGATGTCCTTCTTGCTGTCAAAGTTGCTACCAAAATGAACCAACATGGCAAGAAGCTTCATGCATATGCAAAAATATGCGCCATGCATGCGTAAATATTGTACACGTAACCACGAAATTGAGGTCTGGCCGATGCCATGAACATTGTACGAGTACATAGCGTTGCGTCCGGCATACCTCAGCGGTAGCGTGACTGTTGCTGTCAACGTTAGCAACGAGCGTGAGTGCCTGTAATGAGCACAAAAATACACACGGACACTGTTGAATGGCACGTCAGGCTGGCTTACGGACAGACACACGGACACGTCATTGCAAAGATGCGCTCATTTTGCAATGATTTTCTGCGTTCCGTTTGAAAATATTGACATTTTTTCGACAACGTTGAATGACGAAATTATGATGCAAAATGATTGACATAAATGATAAACGCATACACGCAAACGAACACACACAAGAGCCAAGCGTCAAAAGTCAATAGCATTGTGAGTGTTAAATGAAGGCATTCAGTAATGCAAATACGCAAAAAAAGGCTACTGTTTCTTAAATATGTATGAATAAATGAATGTGCCATGCAAACGAAATTAAAAATCATTTTTCGTTAATTTAAATATACGAAGAAGTAAGGCAAAAGTTTATGTGACACTTCCATGATTCACATGACGTATGCGTAATGTGTGTGCAAGGCATAAGAATGTGTATACGGCATGTGAACATATAATAAATCCAATAAGCTGCATGTAAGACACACCTACTTTCAGCTCTGATGTACTTGATTTAAGTTTCAATATGCCAAATTAAACAAACAAAAAATAACATGTCTTTGATTTGAATGCTGGTAAGCAAATAAAAACGTAAATCAAATATGACAAAACAACATCTTTGTATGCCCAAAATTGGCAAGGAATCAACACATTAACCCTAAAAGCCAACTCACTTAAGTATCTTGTGTCGTGCCGTGTACATGTAACTCAAGCACACACCTGACAATACGTGGGCGCGTTGAAGATTTACACAAGTTGCTGCTGAACTTCATTAATTTTAATTACAAGCAATGAAATCGACAAATCTTAAAAGTTATCTTCTTGTTTATGCATGTTCATGTGTGTGCCTGTCAAAAAAGTCATTAATTTAATTAATCTTAATTAAAGTTGACACTTACAATAATTCGTGCTTGAGAGGGACAATCATAAATTTATGACAATAATAAATTCTCAACTCAAATTTTAATGTTTACACATAAATTCTGTTGCATTGTGGCTTAACTTCAAAGTCATTAATTAACGCAAAGTATTTCCATATTGGCAATTTAGCTATTTTAGATTCAATTTTGTATAATTGCACAAAAACAATTGTTGAAGACAAATTTTGTTGAATTGTCAATTAAATAAAATTAATTGAACATGTTGACAAGCGAACAAAATTCATCTATATATCGTATAAACTTAAAATTCCTTAAATTGCACAAATACACTCCCACACACACACTCACACACACATGCATAAATACAAATAACGAAAATCAAATGACATTTGCCAAAATGTCAAACTCATTGTATTAAATCACGTTTTTGCAGCGTTTATTTTTTTTTTTACTTCTTACTCCTCTCTCAACGCTTCTTACAACTGCTCAACATTGTTCGTGTATTGTTGTTGTTGTCGTTTTGTTTGTTTCTGTTCGGAAAGTTGCATGCAAATTACTGCTTATTAAGCATATGTTGCTGCTTCGCGCAACATCTCCTGCACCACCGACGCCGTCAACTTCATCAACATACAAACAGCAGAGCACGACCGACCGACCACATTCATTCAATCCAATTTGTCATTCAACAACTCTAGTAAAACGCAGAACAATACACACGATCTCTGACATAGAATTCCATGCACGATTGATTTGCGTTACCGGAAAGGAATTTTTAAGACATATTCTTATTTTTCTTTTTCTCATGTTTGTCATGCAATTTATGTTGGCTAATTTGTTATTAATTGATTAATGTGCTCAATTTTGTAATGAGTGTTCCTTATAAGCCACAAAACGTGACCAATTTTGACGTTAATCTGTTTAACGAAAACTTAAGGCAACTCAAAGCGCACATTCACTCACAGACATAGTAAGTATATTGTTTTTGATAAATTTATTCAAGCTTTATTTATAATAATATTGACACCCAAATCAACTTTAATTCTTAGAAGTTAAATTACGCGTAAAATATAATAGGACGATTAGTTGACTTTTTCAACCGAAGAAATATTAAAGAAATTTTCACTAAAAGTAACAGAACAAAATTCGAAAGCTAGACTGCCGTATGTGTGCTGTTAATCTGTGTACTTAAGACTTGTCTCAAGCAAAGTATTAGCAATATCTTGAGTTTGTCAGTAAGCGTACGATTACGAACTGCCCGGATTGTTAGGTGGGCAATGCTCATTCTCATAAGTTTATAAATGACATGGAATCCCACATGATCGAGAGAGATAGGATTACTAAATGTTGCTCTACTTAACATAGGAGTATGTAATGTTTGTTTTTAATACATTTTTTTAAATGGACAATTGTTTTAAACAATGTTTATTATCAAAGCTTGCTAACAAACCTTTTGTCGCTTTAAAAAATGACTGTAACTGAAAACAAATATTGTTCGCCACTAAAACGACCAAACTTATTTGGCTACAAACTCTAAACGTTCTCAAGCCAACCAAATTAAAATGGTCAGATATTTGGCAACGAAAAGTGCTTACACAGCAAATGAACATGCCAAATTCAAACGAATTCATGCCAGCCAAAAAAAACCAAAAATCACACGCAGTCAATGCAACGCCCACGTAAAATCACACACACACCGACACTCAATTGATTTTGAAGTTGGTTTTTCGTTACGCTTGCATTATTGCCTTTACACCTGAGTTGAATTTTAATTAAAAAAGAATTGAATTCTTATTGTCAGCTAACAACGAACGAACGAACGCAACCACGTTCCGTGCTTCGCCACAGCATTTGCCTTGCAGATAATTTGCACAGATTCGCGTTGTTGCCATTGCATACAAACGTAGTTGGCCGTTTTTGGTTTGATTTTTGTTTGTAAAGTTCGCTTGTTGATTGTAATCATTGTCGAAATTATCACGATTTTACACGCAAAATTTGTGTTTGTTCTTGACAGCGATGATGATGACGATGATAATGTGATGTTGACGTGAACGTGTAAGCGTTACATTGAATGCCTTTTAATTGGAATTTGAAAAGACCAAAACGTTGACAACAACTTGATTATTGCATACACGAATTAAAGCGTCTGTGTTGTGTGTGAATGCAAGCAATTAAAGCATGCTTGGCTCTATGCTAACATGCTTAATGCTGAGTCACATGAGTTGGCCATGATAAGAATTATTTAAATTCGAAAGTATTTACTTCTGTTTACAAGCAGCATTAATATCATTATTTGTCAGAGATTTATGACGCACCAATTGAACAAACAAGTTGCTGTCATTGCGCACAGCTGCGTTGCCAAGTCAAGAGAAGTGAAGTCAAGTCAATGACAATGACAATAAATTGAGTTGCATTGACAATGAGTTTAATTAAATTTCATCAGTAAAAACAAAAAAAACAAAGGTATGAAACTATGCGAAAAAGTTTACTACTTTCCAAAAAGCACAAAAGAAAATTCATTTCACAAGCTCTCACTTTGCTAACGCTCACTTAGATTACGCTTTGATGAAGTTTTCCCGGCACAATTAGTTGAGCGTGTAAAATGCATATAATCTGCCTTAACCGAGCAGAAAAAAATACTTTCAACACGAGTTGAATGCAAAAATATATGCGAACAATGCATTATTGAGTTATGCACGTCGTTTGGCATGAAGCAAAAGTGGAAGTAATGCAAAAACTTTATCATTCAAAGTATTTTTGATATGTGCCAATAAAAAAACGTTCAACTATTTGGTAAAGTACGTAGTAATCTACAAGTGGACATGGAAATGCAAGGATAATAATTGAAAGAATGCATATAAGAGCATAAAAACACACACACACACACACAGAAACAGACATGCATACTTAGTAAACAAGAGACTATGAATTGAGGGCAACAAAGGACAAATAGAGAAATAAACAATGAGGCTCGGTGGGTCGGTGGCAAGGCAAGCAAAGAACTTAAAACAATTGATTGTCAATTGTGTGCATATGGCATGGCATAAGAGCATCTTTGTATTGGAAGGCACACTGTATGATTTATGTAAGTACGTTATGCCCTACACAAACACAATAAAGTTAATATAATTTAGTATAAAATATTCACTTGCAGTTGATATGCAAAGACAAATTTTTCAATACAGTTTTTTCAGATAAAAAACACAGAATCAAAGAACAATTTTCTCATATTGGAATAAAAAATAAAATTATTATAAAGAAAATTTTTAAGGTTGGATCCCAAAACAGTAAAATTTCAACAATAGTGTTCTTCAAAAATTGATAGTTATTTGTTACGAAAAAAAAAATTCACATTTTATTTGCTACACAATATTCTCTAGACTTGTTTCTAGTTAAAGTTTCTGGACTAGGTCTTGTATGCTCATATATCAACTTTTATATAGCTCATGCCTAATTCGACTTACTTTGACCGACTGAACTGCTTGGAAAAAGTAAAATCAATTTTAGCAATAAAGGAGTTATGCACAATTCTGTTGAGCACTAAATTCTTTATTCTTTTTTTTACAGGCATAAAACCAACAAAAAATGATTGCTTGCCCTGAAATGCTGAAATAAAGCAACAAAACAAAAGCGAAAAAATAAACCTGATTGCAGGAGTTATAAAGTTTTTGGGTCCGTCTTTTAAAAAAAAATTTTAATTTTGAATTTTCAAAATTTTTACTGGCAAAACTTGTAACTGTCAGTTTAAACCGTCAAGCATGACGAATCACTTTAACTCTATCTTATGCGAATACGAAAACTGGTGGCAATTTGATACAAGCGCTTGCCAAAATTAATTAAAGTTGGTTTCATGCGAAATAAAATTTTTTTGCACGTTAAGATTAATTAAATCTGATAAATACATGTTAACTAAAAAAAACAACGCATGAAAGCGATCAACATCAAATCAAGGCGCGTACTTCCTCAACAAAAAAAAAAAAACATTTTTATAAAGCATACAAAATAAACGCGCTTAATTGCATTGATTAAATTGATTGTAACATTTGTAAAAAACCAAAAAAGTTAAAAAAAAACATGACAGTTAACTTGAGAAGAAGGGCACTAATTAAAGTTGTACTAAGCAGACAATTCGGTTTGACGAAGGTCGGTCGAAATGGAAAGTGACGCGTCTCTGTTAAATGCAATTAAGGCGATTAATAATGTGATTTTCCAACGTGCTACTTTAGACAGGTGTGAAATTTGTACTTATTTTTTACAAGTCGCATACGGAAATCAATTAAACATTTTTTTACTTAATAATGTGAAAGCAGCTGCCAAAGAGCATTTCAACAATGCTGACAGCCGCAATGACCAACAATAATACTACAAGCAAAAATATACAAGTTATGGGGGTAAAAATATTTTTCAAAATTCGTAGTATTTTGGGATAAGATATAGTTTTATTTTTTTTTTTTTTAATTATCGTGATTTATTAAAAACATATTTTAAAAAATCGGATAGTAAAGATGTTTTTATATTTTTTTTTATATAGACCAGAATACCCCCTTTAAGCAAAAAAAATGTGCCAACCCAAACACCAAGAGAAATTCGTTAAGTTACTTCACTTTGGCGGCTACTTTGAGTTATTTTGGGTTATTTTAGCCTTAGGCTGAGGTTTGTAGGCTTCTTCTTGATTCTGTGTAAGGCAAATCAAACAACAACACACTTCATTAAAGGCTAACTTTTTCTGCTTAAAGAATAAACAACAACAAGAACAAGCAAAAGTAAAATATTGCCACAATTTAGTTATTTTTCTTTCTTATTTTTCTTCCTTTTTTGTACTTTTTTGTTTATGCCACAAAATTCTTTTGTCGTTTCGAGTGAAATTTCAAACTCGCAAAAACGACTCAGGCAGGACAGCAACTTGTACGCAACAACAAACACAACAGGAAGAGCACTCAAAACTCACTTAATTGTTTGTAAATTAAGTTTTTATTTGTGAATTTTTGCAAAAGTTGCAAATTCATTCATTAGTTGATGCTTCATCAAAACAACAGCAGAAGAAGAACAACAAGAATATGAAGAAGAAGCCACTTCAACTGAGTGCAACAACAGCAAAAACATTGCCAGTGACTCAAAAAACATAGTGAATATGGTAGGTGCTGCTTGAAGTTCTTGTGTCGAAAAGTTGTCAGCTTTTATTTTTATATTATTAACAACAAGTACTAAAAGCTCAATGAATTTTATTACTTTGCAAAGTTATGAAGTAAATTGCACAGAAAACTTCAAGCAAGTCTATAATAAATGATGTGTGCATATGTCATGTCTTCAGTTAGGACCAACTAAGTAACAAGTAATAAGAAGCTTAAAAACCTTTTAAGGCATAAAATGTTTACCGTTACCTTTTTGTGAATGCTTTTAATTTGAATAACAAACTAAATTTCAAAAAAACAACTTTTAAGAAATTCAATTTAACCAAAGGGCAGACACACCTGTGTAATCTTTAAGCGCTCTCTAGGTCATCTAGAACAAGTAGAAAACCACAACTACCAAAATAGTAAATCTTTCAACGGTTTGCATAATAAATCCTTAGCGTAAATAAGCGTTCAGCGCTAAATTCACTAAATTCTAATCAGATTACAAAATCGTTTTTGCTATTACCTGCTAAATGCGTTGGTAGTTGCCTGCCAGCCTGCCAACCAGCAAACCAGCCAACCCGTCTGCCTTAATGGTGTTTTATCGAAATCGTAGCATCAACGTGAGTTAAACTGTTACAAATTTTTCCGTTGAGCAGCTTAAGGCACGCGCATTCTGCCTGCATTGATATTATCGACAGCAGATTCGGCACAGTGCCTATTGAAAATGCATGCACTGAGCGAAATTTCTATACAAAATGGAAATCATGCAACGTGTGTTAAGACTTGAAGCCAAATTTGGTAGTAAGCATTGAGAATATTAGATTTGTAGACCAATGCATTTTTGTTGCTTTATTAGCTAAAATTTATTACTGTTTTTATTTATTTTTACGATTTTTTTGCAAATCAAAGTGTAACATTAACAAATGTTAGAAGTATTACTTCTTTTGTGCTCCAACCGAGTTGGTAAAAGTAGCAAAATAAACGCATTTACATATATACGCGCATACAGATTGATATCAATGCCAACTTACAACGCACGGAATAGCAATAGCATGAAAAGAATTGTTTATATAACGGCTCAGCAGCGGCAGCAGTCGGAAGAGCGAGCATAAGTTTAAATAGAAAGTAAGTCACAGCAAAATAACAATGCGAAAATCTACAACAACATGGTGAAAGGCAATTCGCATTTCAATATTGCCTGCGAGGCGTGAATGAATATAAGAATGAGCCAAGGAGCAAGTAAGCCAACAAATAAGCGTTTGTATTTTGTTACACGTGTAACGATTTTTCAAATTGAAAGTTGGCAACAACAGACAACACAACAAAGGCAATAGAAATTCAAAGAAAAGTGCAGATAGAAAGAACACAAAACTAAGTCAGCGAGCGAGTGAGGTAAGGTAAATATTGACTTAAGATTTATGACAAAGTGAATGATGACGCGCAATCGCATTTATAATGAGAAAAAATTACAAAAAAAAAGGAAAAATATTTATTCAAAAGAATTGCTATTGTAATAAAGAAAGAAAACATGGCTTGATAGACCATGACAAACGCAACTTCCGCATTTGTTGGCTAACCCAACCCAAGCGCAAGTAACAAAGCTCGCTCTAAACACACCCAGCAGGTGAAGTGACTGCCAGACTTAAAAAATACATGCTGCAAACATGCCTTCAGATCTGAGCTTTTCTGCCTGCTGTTCACAACAATCGTGTACAAGCCAACAGTAAATTGTTGCTGTTGTTTGTTGTTGTTGCTGCTTTGTTTTTTTTTTTTTGTTCTGTGCAAACTTTCTTTGCATGTAACCTAAGCGTTGACCTTCAAACCAAGTGCACCCAAGCCAAGCCAAGTTAAGTCAAGTCAGGCAGGCAGTCAGGTCGCTGACAATCAATTACGACAACGATAGCAGCGTCGGCAGCAACGTTTGTTGCATGTATGTACGTTGCAGTCAGTTTGTGGTGCAAAGGTGTAAGCCAGCTGGCAGCCTTACCTAGCATGTTGCATGAATGTAACGTGAGTGTGGCGTTGGTACACTGTAAATATAGCCGCTGCACAAAATTAAAAGTATAAGATTTTTAAGGTAATTTCTTGAGATGGAAAACAAAGAATCCACGGACAGCTTTCTCATATTGGCATTCATAATCAATTCGTTATTAATAAGATATCTAAAATGCTATCCCAAAACAGGAAACATTCCAGTGTGTTCTCGAAAAATTATAAGTTTTTATATATTTAAAAAGAAACGTCCTTAGTTTCATTATCTACACAACATCCTCTATATTAATTTCTAATGCTAATTACTATATTTGTTTTTAGTTCTAGTTTCTAGATTAATCTAAATTTCTTTTTTTAAAATATGTACAATCTGCCACTTCAGACAATACTTTTGTCACAGTGTTTCTACGTCATGACACCTTTTGGGTGATTATGCAGCTTTGTGGCACATGTTGCAGGTTAATATTGTGGCTCTTGGCTATTGCGCTGAAACGTGTTTTCAGACTCCCATGGTGTACAACGACTATGAACAAGAGGCAAACATAAACTGCTGCCGCTGCTGTTGCTGCTGATGATTTCGCTTGAAAATTAATTGAAAATTGCTTGCATATGCAACACTTTAATTTTGACAGAGGTCGAGTATACACATGGTCAAACCAACAACACAACAGACAACATACTACATTCTCTGCGGGAAGGTCAAGTTCAGTAAGCGTAAACCTGCTTAAAAGCTTTCGACACTTGCCAAGTCATAGCAAATTAAAATGCTAAAAAATAATACAATTGAATTTGTGGTTTTTTTCTTGGTCAGCATAATTAAATCATCGAATTTACTTTTCATTTGCACTTAGATAAAACCATAATACCAACACATACGATGAGTACTACTGAAGCTGATTTCGCAGACAAATTTAAATTATATAACGATGAGCATGCAACAAGATGGTTAAGCGGCGAAGAAACATTTTCAGTGGCAGTAGCAGTGGCAGAAAATATCATGAAAGCTTACCAGTAGCCCTCGGGTGTTCTTTTTGTGGCTGAAACGGATGTTATTAAGTTCGACAGCGAGTTGAGAGATTCGCATTGAAAGCTAAGAGCTCTGAGCTCTGAGTGTGAAACTGACTTTGAACTTTAATGCTGTTGTCCGTCTGCCTTTGGGTGTTGCTGTTGATGGCACTTAATGGGATTAAGAAAAGCATAAAATTTATACACACATATGTATGTGTGTATGTGGCTCGTTTATATGTACATTCGTTCAACGTCGTGACTGTCTGGCATGACTTACAAAGAAGAAGAAGTTGCATTTTATGAGGCCAGATGGCTTGCAGCGTTTATTTAGTAGCACAGAATCAAGCAAAGTTGTTAGTCGAGTACAAAAGAATGCCATTAAAATCCATAACAATAAAAGCCAAAGCTAAAGATTAACTTAGGGAATAAACGAAACGAAACAAGGATGAACGACGCAAAAAACGAGGCAAAAATGAGGCAAAAAAAGTATATGTGTTGAGTTGAGTGAAGAAAAGGCTTGAAGGTGTTGTCATGTTGAAATGTGTCAAATTGAGTGAGCATATTTTTTTCTTCTTTTGTTAAGACTGTTGAAATTCTAAACTCATAAGTTGAATGCAGTAAATTCAAAAAGAGCAAACCTGAAAAAAAGACAACCAAACTCATAATCCAACACTCAACATGCCACCAGGATGGTTGTCATCTAAGTTCCTTTTTTTGCGCTCTCTTTACCAAGATTTACAGAACATGCATCAACATGCAAGGCAAGTTGATGCAGGTAGACCGCAGAGACAAGCAAAGGCATACCAAAAGAAGCCAAGGTGTACGAAAACTGCTGTTAGCGCTTTAACACAGCTCGGCAGAAAAAATAAAGTGAGTGAAGGCTAAAACGAAGCATGTTGAACGAAAACCAAAAACAAGGCTTAACTGAGCGACAAAAATGTCAATGAACATGGCAAGGATCTTTTAAATGAAGAACATAAGGTGACATAAACGAACTTGTACTTTGAACAAAAACTCGAAAAAAAAAACAGAAACAAGTGATGCGAAAGGTGACATAATTGAAATGTGCAAGTAGAAGATGGCTTTGTTGAGGAAATTGCGAACAAACTTTTTAAGAAATGCAGTCAAGTAATGAAGAAAAGGTTGTTTTCAAATAATGAGTTAAGTTAAAGTTGACATGAGTGACGAGCAATAATGGTGTGCATAGATAAAAAAAAAGTTAATTAAAAATTTCAGATACCAAAAGGAAATAAGGATGAAGTTGAGTATTCTGTTTAAATTTGAAATGCAAAGAAGAATTGACTAAAAAAATAGTATGAGTAGTATGGCCAGTTATGTATATGACATTTCCAACTTTGTGATCTTAAAACAGATAAAAAGAGATCAATCAAAGATACTGTTTAAATTAAAAAAAAAAAAAACAAAATTAGTAGAAGTGTGCATTGCCAATAAAATAACCTCTACAACTCTTAGTAATCTTAAAACTAGGACACACTTAAACTAAACTTACTGCAATATCAGCACAGCATACTTTCAGGCATGTATTGACAAACGGCCATGAATATTTCATTTAATCAGTGCCAATATTTTCAACATTTACAAATAAGTTCTCAGCCACAATAGAACCAAAACCAATTTGAATGCTGTGAAAGCATACACAAGAATAAATTGACGCTTTCAAATAAATCTTATATAAACAAAACAAGCTGCCAACAAATTTTTAAACAGCCATAAAACAGAGCATGAAATTGATTTCTCAGCAAAAGTTCGACAAGCTTTGCTTCTTTTGGCTTACAAAAAACAAAAAAAAAAGCATATATAAAAAATAAAAACGAGAAAATGAAATGTGTGTGTTATAAATATATAGAAATAAAACTTTTCAATGCCGAGTGCATCAAAACAAGACGCCACGCAATGATTGATTGAATTTCGTGCAGAAAGTTATGAAATAAAACCCTCAAAAAAATGCTTTGCTGTTGATGATTGCACAGTTAATTTCAACAAATTGTTTACAAATTTATTATATTTTCTTTTCATTTTTTTTTTGATAAAAAGTTTTCCTACTTTTCGTTGATTGCTGAGTTGGGCGAAAGTTGTAAAGTGAAGTGTTTTTTCTAATAAGAACTTGATAGATGCAAACGTGTTGAAAATGCACAACAACAAAAAAAACAACTAAATTTTCAAGTTGATAGCTTTTAAGAAGAAAAAAAATTAAGTTGTAAAATTGTTTAAAAAATAATATAAAAGTGAAAGGTGCGAAACACTTCAATTTATGTTTCTTTTTGCTATTAATTTCAAGCAACATGACCTTTAAAAATGTCTTATACTTCATTTAAGCTCAAGCCAAGTGTTTTTTTTATACTCCTACGCATTTTATGCATTTATGACGATCTTTTATGTTATGCAATAAATACGCAATTTGCCAATTTCACTTTTTCCCCTTCTCGACAGCCATGCTTTAATAGCGCCGTTTGCTCAGCACAACATTTACCTATTGCCGGAAACGGATATGAGACTTGACAAGGTGTGGTGAGGTGCAGCAAGAAAATGGAAAAGTAGTCGAAAAAGAAAGCAATAGCAAAGCATAAAACAATGGCAAACAGAAATATTCAACGGAAATGTGGCATTAAATTTAATTTTCATAAAAATCGCAGCCTAAAAGTATGCAATAACAAATTGCTTAACATTATTATTGCTATAAATGCAACGTAGCGTTGTGTGACGAGGAAGTACTTGGTACTAATACAATAAAAAAGTATACAAACACACACACACACACACACAATTACATACACACAATACACAAATGTGTTAATTTATTTAATGAGCAACGACTTGCAAAAGCGCGTGCGATAATTACGTTGATGATGATGGTAATGATGATGGTGATGCTGATGACGATTGTGAGGTCGTCGAGCTTAAGTTGCAAACTAGTAAAAATAAATGCGTAATTTTTTTCATGTTTTCGTTTCAGTCATCAGTTCAGCGACTTTTCACGCTTTGATGAACACATGTTTTTTTTTATATTCCTTTTTTTAAAATTTTTTTTTCTGTGTATATATGCAAAATAATTAACCTAATTTGCTTTGTTCAAAAGCATTTGAATTTTGAATTCACACAAATACACACACAAACATTGAGCTTCTTTTGAGCTTTGATTTTTCTTTATACATTTCTTTACCACCTTTCATCATTGCGCAGAACTATTGCAAGTAGCAATATATGTGTATATATAACGAGTTTATGCACAAGCGCCTTTAAGTATGCTATAAATTTTATAATTTCATAACTTTTATGACCAAACAAGTCTTACGTCAACAGCAAAGCGCATTTCATTTGCACAAGTTTCGGTTGAATAAGTGAGTAAATGAATGACTAAGTGAGTGAGTAAGTGGGCAAGTGAGTGCGTTGTTTGTGGGCGGACATTAACGTATGTCCTGCTTGATTTCGTTAGCATACACATGGGACTCATTGTTTCAATGGTTTCACAGCACTAAAACAACACCACACGGCCCGCACCGACGACAGCAACAACTTTTAGCAAGAACCAAAAAAGGATTTACGGTCATGAATTTTTATTCTTGTTGTTGCTGTTGCTGTTGTTGTTTTGCATTGTATGTTTTTTTTCTGCTTTTATAGCGAGGTCGCGTTAGCAAGCAGACTTGAAGGATAAAAGCGGTTGAGTCTCCTATCAACTCGGTACGCAAGCAGTCAAAGTTTATATTTATGTTCGATCTTTGCTCATTCAATGCTTTTTTTGCTCTTCTTCTTCTTTGTTTCTTTAGCAGTTTGAGCTTTACGTTAAGCTATTATTTCTTTTTAGTATTGGTAATCGAGAATTTTAGTATTCTTTCATAGCACACACATACACTCCTTACACAGCTACAAAACCCATACAGCTAAAATATGTTTTGATGCGCATTTTGCAAACGCATGGGTTTTGTTGTAATTTACTGAAAGTTTATGCGTTTCAATACGATGCATAGAATGGTAAGTTAAATATGCCAAATGTTGGCTATTATGTGTGTGTGTGTGAGTGTGTCAATTAAGCAACATGTGTAAGCCATGTAGTCAATCATTTCAATTAACGCAATTAACACACACACGCACACGGGTGTACATACATACCTGCAATGCTGTCTAGGCTATTTTGGTTACCACTTAGCGTTGCGTTTACAACAGTTAATATAATCACCTATGTATGAGTGTGTGTGTGTGTCGAAAACGATTTAACAAATTTAATTAATTGAAGCGCTGTTAATTTGTATGTATATGTGTGTGTTGGATTTTAACTGCTTTGTTGTTGATGTTATTGTTGTTGTGCCATTTTTCGATTTGATTACGTGATTTGCCTGTAACACGTAAGCAACATAAAATTTTCACATTATAATAAAAACGAAACATGAACGAAAGCAAAATGTCTACCAACACAAGCACAAACACAATCACAAACACAACCAATATCAAAGCAAAAAATAAAAGTGAAAAAAATTATCAAATAAAATTTATGAATAGAAAAATGCACGACATAAAAACTTCTAATTTGGCAATGAGGCCTTAAATGAAAAGGTCCACAAAAGAGCACGAAATTAGTTCATAAGCTTATGATAATTTCATTTGTACGTGCGTATATACATATACATATATATCTGTGTCTGTGTGTGTAAGTTTACGTTTGTGTATAGGTTAATGAATGGCGCACGTGCCAAAGGATTTAATGGCGTTATTAAACAAAGGTCATTAGGTAATGTGCGCTGCGCTAATCTTGGGAAATATTTTAGTTTTTAAATAGCATGGCCTACCGAACGGCGGACAGACCAACAGAACGACAGAACGACAGACCGACAGACCACGCAAACGCGTAGTTGATAAGCCAAAGCGAAATGTGTTTGGTAATTAAATGGCGCAATGCTATGAACTGCAAAATGGTCGACCCACCGACCTTTTTGCAGATAAAAGCCAAGTTTTAAGCATTAAAATTTATGTTGCATAAACTTGGCAAAAGTTATTTTTACGTAATAATTTTCAATGACAATTGCTTTTTCTTACATTTTTTGCCATGTCTTCAATTCAGTAGAAAATCAATGCCATGAAATGTAAATTGAAGGGCATATAAAATACCTACTACTACAAATATACGCACACACAGTTGTGGTCAAAACAATAGGTATGCTCATATTCTCATGAATACTTTCCCTCATACAAATTTTTCAAAATTATACCGAATGGCAGCCGAGAGCTTATGAATACTTTACACAATTGCTCAGTCCAAACTCTGGTTCATCAATAAACACGATTCGGGCACCTTCCTTTATAATATAGCTTAACTTATATATTGGATTAAGAATGTCACTCAAAATGTGAAACATTTGGTAAGAAGTCATGATATTGATTCCATAAAGCAAATGACACTGGTTTGGATCTTTAAATGGGACAAGACAGTCTTTATAAAGTCTCAAGTTCTCAAGAGATTTTTTTTTCCAAATGTAAGATTTTAATTGGAAGCAACTATTTTTTTATCACATTTGTAGGTACATGTGGTTTTTATACAAATTGTTCTTATGTGTTTGTGTATGTCTTATATTGTTACCAATAAAGGTAAACCAACGAACAAGGCAAAATGGTTGAAAAATATGTGTGTGTGCGTGTGGTTGAGGTTTATTCGTGTGTAGGCGTGCGACAACAACAACTTGAATAATATTTGCATATATTCAACATTAGAAAATATCTCAAGAAAATCTGATTTTAAAATCAATGTTTAAAGCAAAAGGATACAAGGATATAAATAAATAAATAGAAAGGTATGTGTATGTGTGCATCTACTTAAGTGTGCGTGTGTGTTTATGTGTTGATATTGGCATTATGCTGTTGATTATATTTATATACCGTCATCTACACTCAAGCACATCACATATACCAAACTAAACTTGAGCTTAAGTCAAGGAAATTACATTGAACGAAAAACGTGCAAACAGATTCAATCAAGGCTGCAAGCCACACTGAGACTGTAGAGGAAAAGAATTTCTCAACACATGACATGAAACTGTCTTTAAGAATTCAACTCTTCATAATGCGTATTCGAAATCAAACCAAACAACAAATGAGTCGCACAAAAATTTCTCACAGTGTAGAAACTACTTAGATTCTCCTCACTTAATCTGTTATTTTGAGCTTTATGACACTTAATGCAAATTTTCGTTCATATGCAAATTGAAATTTTCAGGATTATTTCTACAAAACTCTTGAAATTTTATGAATCTCGAATATTTACAAACACATGACACATGTCGATTGCATACAAATATTTTTTTCATGCCTAACGTTTTTCAAATTTAAATTTTCGACGAATAAAGCGAGCACTCTAAACGTTTTGTGTGCATAACCTGTGAGATACAATATCTTTTGGCAAATACTAATTGGTTTGCCAGCAATTTTTGCGAAAATTGAAAGAAAAGTCTTTAGCAAATAACAACAAACGCCTAAACGCCATAAAAGCAAGCAGAAAATTTGCAAATATTACCAAATGCGTCGAAAAACAACAACAACAACAACAACAACAATATTACCTGCAGCGTTGCTTTTCAAAAAGATTTCAGAGCCAAACAAAAAATTCAACAAGGAAATCATACGACGACGGCGCATTGCGTTAACCAAGGCTTGTTACCAAAACAGTAAGGAAAGTAAGCAAAAAAAAAACAGAACACAACAAAACGTCAGCAACAGCAAACAAAAAGAAAAGGAAACTGAACAGAGCAGAAAAAAAGTGAAATGCGAAATGGCACCAAAAGGAAGCCATGTCGAAATGCACAAAAACGGCAATGCGTGTTGCGAATTGGTTACCTTTTTGTCAAATGTACGCGCAGATAACAGCACAGCACAGAATAGAACCAAAATGGCTCATGGCTCTGCCTGAGTTTGTTTGAAATTGAAACTGTAGCTGAGGAGGAATCTAACGTCTATATTTGGGCGCCGTGCGTTCCTACCAACAGTTTCTTCATGCTGTTTCAATGCAGATTTGTATGCGTGCGTGTAACTGTCACTTGTCTGTTTGCATGCAAATAGAATAGAACCGCAGGCAATTTGTGCGATTTGCGTCAACAAGCGACAGACAAAAATAAAAATACAAAAGCAACACAAAAAAATAAGGTATTCAAAAGGAAGTCGTATACAAAAAACGAAATTGGAACAAGCAAGTGCGTTACACAAACAAACAAGACTCACACATACACAACATACATTCGAGATACTTTTGTCATGCGTGTATGTAAACCTAATTTCTTGTAGCAGCAAACGTTATTTGAATTTGCGAATCGTTGTGCAAATTTTGCACCTTGTTTATGAAATAGCTGAGAAAGTGTGAGGCGGCTGGCGAGGGGCACATAGCACACTCGTCGTGTAACAGTAATTTGGTGCGCGTATCTATTACTGCAGGCTTGTTTGTATCTTACAAATTTGTATGTTCACAGATAAATTTGATTCAAAGACACACCTTACTTGACAAACTCATTTCAATAATCACATATTTAAATAAAGATTGTTTCTCAACAAGCAAAGCGAAACGCCTTAAGTTATGCTATGATTTTTTTTACGCACTTTCAATACAAATGCAATCAAAATAAAAAAAAATAAAGAGGGTTTTAAAAAAATTTACAGTATTTTTTATCGAAAAATTAATGAAAATTTGGCTTTTGAGTGAATTGAGTGTTTTTAAAAGAAAAATTAATAGAAAAATTGACAGGAAAGTGAAAAGAAAACTTGGTAAAAAAATTAAAAGTATATTAACTCTGTTAACAGTCTGTTAACTTTTTCTTTTGGCTGCCAAATGATTCTCCTACAATTTTTAAAGCTTTGAATTTCATACACACAAAAGCATTTATTCACACACACATAGCTTCATTGAAAAATTTATAAAAACATGTAACGAAGCGTTAAGCAACTTTTTCATATATATGTATGTATTTGATAGAAATCTTTTATGTTGTATTGCAACAACAACAACATGCCTAACAATATGCTGAATGCATGCAAAGCTTAAATGTCTGCTGTATCTAAATACAATATCGAGTCAACGCTTCAATATGCAATACAAGTTCACCAACCGTAAATGTGGTAATTGCGCAAGAATCGAAGAAGAAAATAAAGAGAGAAAAAAGAAAGCATTAGTCTAACTATAAAGCAAAGTAAGTAAAGAAGGTGTTAAAATAGTGCGACGGGTTGGCAAGCAACTGCAAGCAAGTCTATAAAACTTGCAACCGAAGGCAACTCAAGCATATTTTCAATAGATGAACGAGCTTGCAAGCAAACTGTATAGCAGCAGCAGCCGCAGCAGCTGTTGAACTTAGATTTGCACTATTCTTGAATGCCAGACACGTAGCAACTTCATTTTAAAGTTATATTTCAAGTCGCTAGGCTACACAAACACATACAAACACACACACACACAGTGTATAAATGCATAAGGTGAACATAAAAGATCAGCATTTGTGCAACAGTAAAAACAAGGTACCGAAATTACCAGCAACAGTCGTAAAAGGTACACACAAAGATTATTCTTCGTCAACACTATTGAGTAAAAAGTAGCTAAATTTATACTTTCTCAACTTGAGTTGAGTCAAGTGGAAATTTGTATTAATTTTTCAACAGCTGCCAAAGATTTTGCCAAGATCCAATGTTCGCTTTTTTGCATTAAACAGATTTAGTGCATACGCAAAAGCATTTTATTATATATCTACAAAGATATACATATTTTTTTTTATTTTCTATCAACCTTCTGTGCATAGAGTATAAAATAAAACCAAGCAATAAATGTGAAAAACAGTTGAAAGGCGGCGAGTAAGTAACAACAATAAAAATTTATGCGACAAATTTGCAATAACAATTTCACATTTCGATCTGAACATGATTCAAAGATACTCAAACTCAGGAATGTACAGTGAAAGGAATCATCATTTAGATTTACACTGTGAAAAAAGATACTAGAACTTGAAAATACTTAGAGCTAGCTGACCTCAAAGTATGAGAAAGGGTTGCATATGCCCGCAAGTCCATGAAACAATACTCAATACTCGATTCGGAACACAAATGCAACAATTTCTGGCACACACAGACCAAAACCAAGTTAAATTGCTAGCACTAGTAATTATAAAAATGTAGGGGAAATTAATATTCTTAATAATGAGATAAGAAGTCGTTAAACAAACCACACTATTCTTAATAATTTGAAATTTTTATGAGTTTTAATCATTGATTTAATAGTTATACTGTTATTTGGAGTGGAAACAACGCCAAGAAACAAAAATTCATAACAATTTGTCAAGCCGTTCTTGAGTAATAAATAGTATAACAAACATACAGAATAACGTCAAATAGCATTATATATCAAAGTATTAAATTACCTAATTTGATTCAAAAACTTTATACAAGCAAATCTTAAAGTGCCTGCCAAAAGTCTATCGATTAGTTTACCTTTATATAAACAATATTTACAGTGTAACTCACATTTATTTTTTAGCAAGCTAAGCAGTAATTTTTGGCTTTATCATATATACACCCTCAAAAACGTTTGCAGTGAAACGAGCGGCAAAACGTAACCGAGCTGTGTGGTGGTTTTACGTATCTCCATTTTTTCTTTTCGTTTTTTTGTGCATGCGCAACTAAAATAAATCAAGAAATAACATTTACACGTTTTATATAATACGTTGCTCTAGAGGAATATTTGCCACGTACCAAACACAAAATGGCAAAACACGTTGGTTGCTTCGTTGTTAAGGTGAAAAAGTAAGCTAACAGTGGGTTGAGGGAGGAGAAAGTAACAGACGAGCAGCGCACACTTTTGAAAACCGCAAACACAACGTTAGCCATGGTGGCGATGCTGCCAACGTCATTTGCCAGTTGACGCCTTTTGCACGTCGACGGGGACAACAACAGCACAACAAGAACGACGGCGATGAGTGTCGGTATTAACAAAAACAAAGCTTTGAGTATGGCAGTGGTGGCGATGGTAGTGATGTTGGTTAGAGCAAGTAGAGTGAAATAAAAGGAACAACAGGAGCAAAAGCAAAACACCTGCATATGGCCGCAGAGGAATTACTTACTACGTGATACGCTGAGGTCGTTTGAAGAAAAAAAAAATATATATAAAACATGCATAAAAGAAGCGCAAAGAAAAATAGCAAATAAGCGCTTTGCCAAAAAAACGCCGAAACGACAGAAAGACGAGCACGGCTATACAGCTAACCAGCCAGCCAATCTCATATCGATTAGAGAGCTGACGCAGTTCGACAGCAGTTTAATATTTCGGCATAAAAATCTCAAACTCGAAAAAACAGAATGAGGCGAACACGGGTTAGATTGGCTTTATTGGTTTAAGCGTGTAAATGGCGGTGTTAAGACTTCAAAAGGATAACGTTACTTATGATGTCGTTGATAGCATAGAAAGCGTAGAGCACTTGTATTGTACAAAGCCAAATGAAAATAACAGTACCTACAAAAGAAAATCAACTTTAAATGCCTAAAATTACCAATGGCAGCAAATATTATTTCCGGCAAATAACATCTTTCAATTGAAAGCATTAAGTGAGTGAGAGAAAGAGAGTGAGGGAGAGAAAGACACAGAGAAAGAAAATTCTGTTGTGATAAGCATCTTTAGCAACTTAGCTTAGCTTAGCTTGAGCCCAAAAGTATGCTACACAAAATACCCTTTTCAAAATTGCAAACAATGAACTTCGACGACGACGTCATCGTCATCGTCATCGTCATTATCATTGAAGCCAGAAGCAGCAGCAGCAACTTGAAGACAATTTGGCGCACAAATCCGTTTAATCTGCTATTTCAGCAGTGGAAATAAATAACTTTTGGGATTTTACACACTCACACAGCACGACAGACAGACAGAACCATCCGACCGACCTACCGACCACCCGTTGCCCATTTAAAAAGCGACAAGCCTTCCGTAAAATGCTGACGGACTTCTAAACATGCAGCCATAGAAGAATACTCCGCTTCAACAACAGACCGGTGTGACAACAACCTATTTTTTTCTTGCTTCTGTCGAATACAAAATCCTTGCTTAGTGCTCTGCTGCTCTATTAGATTCAAACTGTTGACTTTTGAATATGCTTGCTTTATACAAAAGTGCTTGCGCCCACAAAGGGCGTGTCACACACTCAGATACACACAGACTTGCTTGCGCGTATGACTCTTGCAAATTGCCAAATCGCTCGCAGCAATTTCAAATGAGTACCTACGCTCATTTATTTAATGGCTTAACTTCGATTTGCGAGTAAGTATGTTGGTAAGGGTTCATTTTGACTTGACTTGACTTGACTTGTGCTAAAACGTGCTTTAGACATTAACTAGTCTTGCTTTCTGCTTCTTCTTCTTCTTCTGTTATTTGTCGTTATTTCTGCTGACATTGATAAAGATTTCAGTTACAAATCGATTCTGTGACAATTGTTTGCTACAATTGTGCTGTTAATGAGTTTGCAATCCAATAAAATCAAATGGATACACAAACAAAAGAAAGCGACAGAGGGAGAATTGTGCACGTGATCTGACATTGCATAAGAATATAAGATTTTTTCAACAAACGTAAAAAGGAAATTGCCAGAAAAGGTTCGCCCAAACAATAAATGATACAAACAATAAAAATCAAACGATATAAAATCAAAAGACATTTCACTTTAATTAGAAGTTTCGTTTACATGCGCCCAAAAATACGTATAAAAAACGAGCAGTAAAATCCAAAAACCCATAATGTTATTAAAAAACATATTTCACACATATGCATATCATATCGTATATGACATAAAATATCCCTTAAAAAATAACATACACAAAAAAGAAAGTTTATAAATGCAAATGAGCTGCTAACAATCTCAACATATAAAACTCATACAAAAAGTGTTACATAGCTGATCTCTTTCATAAACTTTGACTAAATGACAAACAAACAACAGCAAAAGCAACAGCAGAAGCAGGAGCACCAACACCAAAAAGAAACTGACACAAAAGCACATATTTAATGTCATATGTATCGCACAAGAGCAACAACAATGACAATAGGAAACATTTATGAGCAGGACTCCGTTTGACTCAACTTGCTGTGGCTTCCGTTGACTTGGCTTGGTTTAGTTTGGCCTGGCTTGGCTCGACTACAACAACTTGACTTCAGCTTTGGTCTGTCGGTGGTCTATAGTGTGTATGTGTGTGTGTATGGATAGCAAGCAATAACAAAGCAAGTAATAGAAATGTATCTGCATAAGCATATAAATGTATCTACAAGCTGTAACTTGGTCATACAAATGCTCATTTGCATAAGAATAACGCAAAAGCAAAGAGGACACATACGTAGGACACACACACACACACACATGACAGACAAAATTTGCATATACGTTAAAAGAGTATGAAGAAATTTGTGTGCAAGAAAAGAAAAAAACGAATGAAAATAAGAGCCTTATATCTCTGACATGCGTTATACATGCACATCATAATTTCAATGATGTGCCACGACTGTGTGTCTTTTTTTATGAATGAATTTTTGAACACATCAACACCCCAGCAACAACAACAAACAAATAAAAATGCAAGAAAAACTGTCAATCAAAGTGAGCTTACACATGTCTTGAACATTTAATAGGCCACTGATTAACACATATCATAAACGTATAAAATGACCTCTATTACAATGCGTGGGTCGTGCAGTAAAGAGATAAAAAGATATAAAATGATTTGTAGTAAGGCAAAAATAATTATTTCTAACAAATTTCAGACTATCTCAACACTTGTTTATTGTCGCTCAAATCCATAAATCCAAATATGTTTCGTACTGTTGATGAAATTGAATGGCTTAGCAATCCAACACTTACATAAGACGCACTAAATTGACCATGGTGGACTTTATGTTGTTTATGTGTGCGTGACTTATGTCACACCTTTACTTAAGCGGCTTTTAACCACATTAATGTGCCATTGGCATGCGCTTAGCCGGCTTAGCGCACTTCTTTGTTTTCCATCCCCTTTTATGCGCTTTGTCGTTGGAACATGGTCAGCAGCAGCTACTTATTGGCAACAAGTTTGCGCCAACCAAACAACGTGCATTGAATCATGTTTTTACTGTTCACATTTTTTGTAATTTTATTGGTCGCGCACATGTGTGCAACATAACGTATGAGTAATGTTAAATTGATGACAGTTTTTACAGCAAAGTTTACTAAACTAAAAGTTTGAAAAAGTTTAAATAGAAAGTTTTAAATGCAACTTTTTGTTTGTGTTTCTTCTTTTTTTTTTGGTATTGTAATTTTATTTATTGTCATACTATTTTTACTTAATGCTTAGTGGATTTTAGTTTTTCCAAACTATTAAAATATCATACCTTTCGACATTTGCCATGTCAAATGCATTACAGCGTGTTTTATTTGCTTTGACACGCTAAACTTCAGAGCATTGCGGTTTTGTGGTTATTACAGTATAAAACTCACTTTATTGTGGTTAGAATGCAACGCTTTGTAACATATTTTTTATTTTGCCTTTGACTTTTGTTGTCAAACGCACTAAAACCAATCAACAGTTATTGAAAGTATTTCTTTTTTCTATTTCTATTTTATTTAAAATTCTTTCATTAACTTCTACATTTGTTTTGGTTGCACTCACTAAAAAGGCCTAAAGGCCTGCAATGCCAAATGTACAAATTCTGCGATGTATAAATTGAATACAAAATGTTCCTGTGCCGCTGCAACTGTGACGATAAGGAAAAATTAGATTGTCGAAATATTATGACATAAAAACATTTGACAATTAATCTAACGACTTATTTTACTTAGGCGCCTGTATCACTCTTACATTAGATGACAGTCAATTTAACAATGGCACAGATTAAGGCTTGAACTTCGAGTGAGTCTATAAATAACAATCGACTACTGTCTTAAGTCGTCTTAAATTTCTATCTAAATTTCTGCCTGTAATCGATCCACCAATTGCGATGTCCGACACAGTGAGTAACAAGGCTTACATAGTCGCAGTGAGTCACAAGCGTCGATTTTTAGCGATTCTCATTACTAACAACGCATCACAACAAGTCACAGTCGGTCACAAATAGTGACGAGTTATTTTATGTTCTTATATTGTTATTTACACATGAAAGCTACGCTAATGGCAAAACAATTGTGTGTTTTTCTGCATAAAATGATAGTTAAGTCAATTTAAGGCCAAATTAAAACATGTATTTAATTAAAATAAGCAACACTGATGGAACATTTGCACAAAGGCAGTTGCATTTAGTTAAAATTCACACTAAATGAAATAAAAAAGACCAAAAAAAAAGCGGCGAACATCACAAAACCCGACAAGCTAAACTACATGCTATCGCTGACAATTAACATGCTTCAAGCTATACTTCTTTTGCATGTTTGCCTTTACTTGAAACCTCTCACTCAGCGTGCGACTTTGCTTGTGTATAATGTTTGCCGCAGTTGCAGTTACATAAAATTGAAAAGCCTCCACTCAACTGGCACAAGTTTTAAGTACCGCTTAAATGGGCATGCTGGTCTTGAAGCGCAATCTCCCTAACTGACGACTACAGTAGCACAGTAGCACATTTACTTAAATGAAAACCGGAAACGGAAGCAGTTTAACAGCAGAAGTAACAACAACAAGTAACTACAACCGAGTGCAGTGATTGCAACTCAGCTACTACTTGTTTTTCTTACCGACAAACCAACCGACCGACCGACCGATCGACCGACCTAACGACCCACCGACCCACCAAGCAAACGGCCAACAAGTTTGCCTGGCATAATGACAAGCCTGCCGACATTTATTTTCTTAGCCGAAGAGTAACAACGAACGACCACGTCATGAATGAAACTGACACAATTCGAACGGAAATTAAGTGCAGACAGTGAAGACTAAAGAGTGTAAAGCGAAGTAAAATGTTTTTCTCAAAATGATTTCTATTTTTTTTATTTAAAATTGCACAATGTTTGCATAAAGTTTGCGGTTTGCTGAACATGTTTAACAATTTGGTTTGTTGGTTTTTTGAACATGTTCCGAATTTTAGCATCAATACTGAATACTTGAATCACAAATATGACTAAATTGTGCAACATGTATTTTTTTTCAATGCAACATGAAATTTACTTATCGTTAGGCGGAATTTGAATAGTAAAGACTAATTGTATTGCCTTTTATTGATGGTCTTAATGGCTTCATTCAAATAAGATTGTATAACTACTAGCTAGCTTCACTTGGCAAACGAACAATACTTTCAGAACCAACCCATTTAGATCTCATACATTTACCATCATTTTTATTTACCCCAAGGCTTTTAGTTGAAATCAGCTTAGGCAAAAATTTCATACGAAGTCTAATATCTTGATATTTAATTTTTTTTTTAGAGGAGTTAATTACCATAACAATCCCAATAAATACCTTAATGGCATAAAGTAAGATAAACAAAACCCTTCATGAAGACATTTTCACAACCAGCCTCGTCTCTTAAGTCTTCTCACAATAACACTTTGTTAAGTCCAAAAAGGCAAAGCATTTCCATAATTATAATTCAACATTACGTTTTTTCCCACCACTTAAACCAATCCTTTCTAAAGCTTAAACACTTCATTGGCACCTCACTTTTTTATTTTTGTCTAAACTAACAGCTTATAACCCTCAACAATTAAACAACAAAAGAACACATTAATGTGTTTTTTCATAGCATTACAACACAGAAAATGGTCATTAAGAGGATAACAAGAAAGGAAGTAAAAATAACAAACACACACACACACACACAAACATAGACACCGGAAATCGCAATTTTTCTACGTTTGGCTTCCCGCTGTCACATAATGCGCACGTTCTGACAACAATATGTTGAATTCATGACCTTCCTTTAAGCGCGAACGGTCACCTACTGTACTTTGCAGCCTTTTAAGCGCCCACTGTGCTACACAACAGCTTAATGAGTTTTTCAACTATATTTTTTTCTTTCCAACGCACCTTGCTTTATGTTGTGCCCTTCTCGTCTCTCTACGACTCTTCAACGCTTTGTAAACCATAAGCTTTATTTTATGGTTTCCGTTGCCACTGCTGCCACTTAATTGTCATATTGACTGCAGTGCACATGCAAATGTATGCAAAATGACTGACAGACAGGCAGCCAACAACAACAACAATAACAACAATAACAGCATCATGACAGTCATCAGCAAAAGTGCAAAAGTAAGAGCAACAACAAGTGCGGATGTGGAGAAGGCACATGACAGTAAAGGCTTAATTTAATGAAACAATTACGCGGCAAATGCGCAAATTACACTGCAAGTTATTTCCGTCCGTCCGTCTGTGTGTCCTATCGTTTCTGTGCCTGCAGAGCGTTGTTACACATTGCGGGACCGTGACTTAATTGCACAGACCGTGCAAATACCGTTGACAATGTCACTGCAAGTTCGGTTTAATAACAAACGACATAAGCAGTCGTACAATAAGCTTGAAAATACTCAAAAAAAAAACATACTTCAGTATACTTTTATCTGTTACCATCATCATGCTCGCAATTCAATCTGCCAAAACGGCACGCGTTGCCAACTTGTGATGCATGCCTGGGGACATTAACAAATTAACGTAAAATATATGTAAATATTTTGTTTTCATTTATTGAAAGTAAACGAAATAAAATAAAAGAAAACTTAATAGAAAATTAAGTAATGAAATTTCATTGGAATTTACGGCAAACATATTTGAAAATTTGTACTTCCGTTTTGATGGGTCGAAAGTAAACTGTAAAATGGCGCACATAAACTTTGCAAAAGCCTTGATTATCGTTGGTGGCGAAAGGCGTGTAGCAATTTATCAAAACCTCTCGTGCACGGACCTTTTTTATGTGTACGCAACGTATACGTTACGTCACGTAACATCACGTATACGTCGCTACGGTTTGGTTGCGTGTGAAAACTAAAACAATTAGCAGTTTGTTTTCAAGTCTTGCCCTTTTTTAAGCTGCAAGTTAGTAGCCATTTTATACTAATTTGTGCACGAATTTTGATTTATTTGATAAGTGCGCAAATTAGTCTTGCATTCCGTTCACAAAATTCAATCTGTTAAGGAAGTCAAGTCTATTTTCAGTAATCACAATAACATTCTTGCAATTGACTTACAATAGTTGACAACAGCATAAATCTCATGCGTTAGATTGGATGAACTTTTCAGGTTTAATAAAATGGTGAATGTATTTTTTTATCCTTCCTTTTCGATTTCCGACTTTCCAGCTGATACCTTCTCTGTTAAAATTCGCACTGCTGCTGTTAATACCGAATATCTGTTACCAATGTTTCACTTCACACCGAATGAGTCTTCAAATTTTTCAAATTAGAAATGTTTCAAAAATTTTGTTTTTCAATGCAAACGCTATAAAATTCTGATCGAGAGTTTGTATCTTTCGTGCTTTGCTAAAAATCTGTAAAAATTTAATAAGCAAATTTTCAACAAAAACAACAAAAGTCTCTCACATTAAATTTAAAGAAAACCATTACACGCAAACAAATTAAATTTTCCGGAATATTAAAATACATTCTGAAACCAAAGTGTTCGCTTTTATATAAGTATGTACATATGTAAGAATGTTTGCCTTGAAGACACACAAAATTGATTACCAGTTGCCAACACAAGGGTCCAACACACTCAACCGTCATTATTCAACAACTTACCACGACGCACAGGTGAGAAAATTACAGCGCACATTGACGGTCGGCATGAGCCGCAGCAATTAGCGAAAGCGCAAGTTTTTGAGCGCATAAATTGAGTTTGTAATAAAAGTAATTGGCAGCGGTCAAAGTTTTTTCACAAGTATAGGACGCCAAAAACTTTACGCCAAACATTTGCTGTGTGCCTGTTAGCTTGATAGCACACACACACACACACACCGACACACCAACATTGAAACAACAAGACAAACTTATCAACAGCATACGCAGACAAACAGAGCGCGTTGCATGTTGGCCCGGTGCTGATGTTAAAAGGCAACAAAATGATTATACCAACGCACATGCGCTTCGCCATTAAAACTTGAGTCTTTAAACTGTGTGTGTGTGTGTGTGTGCGTAACTGCCACAACGCAACGAACCTAAACTGATCGTTTGTTATAAACAATGGCACGTGTGAAAAACAAGTTTTGTTTTTGTTAGTCGCTGCATGATGTAAGCAAACTAACCGCAAAATCATTAAATTGCTATAGCAACGCATCTGCCACACACACACACACACACACACAACCTGCTTACTCCACACCATCAACACTTTCGATGAACTTGGCGCTGCTAAAAAAAGAAGGAAAAAAACAATTTTTTGGGTCAATGCGATTTGCATTTGGCAAATACGAGAAAAGTTTGAAACAAACCCAAAATTGCATGTTGTTGAGGTTTTTCGTTGTTGTTGCACGTTATACATCGTTGCAGGCAATGAACGCGCGAACGTGTGCCGGAAATTAAAATGGCTCTTAAGCCATTTGGCCGACATATTGAAATTGCGGCTTCAAATTGCTAATGAAGTGGCAACGTCAGTCAATGTTGTCATCAGCATCACCATCAACATCGTGCCAAGGCCAACGAGATAATGAGTTTTTCCCAAGGATTTTAGCAAGATATTTACACATTCAAAGCTTAAGCTGTTGTATGTGTGTGATTTATATTGAAAACCCTTCTAAAGCGCACTTCAAAGCACAATACAAACACCTTAAATAACAAAAGCACAAAGACTTAAATCGAAAAAGGTTTCACATTTCAAGTTTTACAAAATTTATAATAAACAAATTCTCTATAATCCTCACACAAACCGTAACCGAAAACCTCAAACGAAAATCCAAAACCAACGATGTCAAAGTATTACTAAAGTTTTGTAAAATGTTCTCTGACCGCATGGAAAGTTTTTATTACAAGAAAAAAAGTGTAAAAAATAAAAATAGTTCAAAAAATTTTAAAGTGGCAAAACTTGTACGAACGGCATTTTCATTGTGACACTGCCGTAAACAACTGCAACCACAACAGCGACATGTGCACCAACACTCGAACATGCACACACATATGAGTGCGAGATGAACAAATGTACAGACAAATTCAACTTGAACATCAATTAGACAACAACTATCAACTAAAATGAGATCAAAAAATCTTCATAGACAAATGCAACGGGCAAATAATCGAAATTAAAAACCTTTGAAGCAACAAAGTATAATTAAATATTAAATATAAGTACTAAAGAGCATAAGATAGATAGATAGTAATTGTGTAAAAAAGAGGAAAATAGTTAGATTCTCATTTTTTTTCAATAATAAGAACAAGATTGGAAGATATATATATAATCAGAATAGTTTCACTGTATTATGTTAACAGAAAATACATCAGAAATACTTACGATTGTCAACGTCAACGTGTTGTATGAAAATATTTTGTTGTGTTGTGTTATTATTACACAGCACAACGGTTTCCGTTTCCGGGCAATAGACGGAGAAACAGGCACACAAATAAAAACACAAGCACATCACTGCGCAGACAGACAAATATGTGCTTTAAGCATAATTTAAACGTAGTAAAAATAGACACAAAGTGAATAGATGTCTAGGCAGCACTATTAAACATGCTGAGCTCCCGACTATAGATGAATTGTTTAAACCCGGCGGCTGCAACATGGAAGAACAACAATGACGATGATGATGATGACGTCGCTAAAAACTTAGTAACAACTGTGTATACGTGAAGCTTGTGTAGTGTTGTTAGTGTAGTGTATATATTTGCACACGTCTAAAGCGCAAACGGAAACAAACAAGTAACAAACAACTGACAACAATAATAAAAACAAAAAAAAAACATGTAAAACTTGTTGTTAAAAAAAAACAGGATATTTAGCAACCATTATTACTGCAACAAAAAAAAAGGCGTAAAATGGGCACAACGGCAAAACAATTTCACTGCACAAAATGAAACTTACGAAAAAAAAAATAAATAAAATAAAAAAGACAAATACATTTGTTGACCGACCGACCGAACTGCCCACCGGCTTGCATATAATATCATGCTGTATGTGCGTCAGTGATGCCAATTGTTCTTCTATTGCTACTACTGCTTGTTAGCACTGCATTTGAGAATCCAAGTATTTACTTCATGCACTTGCTCAATGCTCGTATAACTGTTTTTTTATTTTGTTCTCTCTTTTCTTCTTTTTTTTTTTTTTGTTGTTGTTCTTCTACTTGCAATAATTAATGGCTGCACACTAGCAAGTTAAAAACTCATTCCAAGAGCCTTGCGCTGGCTAAGCTTTAGCCATATTCGCCGCGACCGCCAACGCCACCAAATACCCTACATCCTAGACTATTCACAACGTAACACTGCTGTATACGCTAGCATGGCGTGTTTATTGCTATCCGACGTGCGGTTCATTGGGTCAATGGGTTAAAAACCCAAAAGGCGAAGGCAAAAAGGAAGTCGCTGCTTTAAAAGTTGCAATCTGAGTTTTAACACATATGTATGTAAGTATGTATGTGTGTGCTCGCGTGTGTGTGTGTGTGAGTGTGTGAATTGCATTTCATTTGCTTGCTCGCTTCTGTGTGTATTTACTTAAGTTGAAAGCTTGTTGGCGGCAATGATGACGACAGTGGTTCTGGTTTTGTTTCATGTGAAGGCGTGCAATTACTTTTAATTGGCAACATTGTCGGAGTATTGCTCATGAAATTAAGTACTATTGTTACTCGACGTTGGTGCTGGTCCTTGTGCTGGTGCTTCTACTACAACTACTGTGCTCTAAGGAGCGCTTGTTGAATGTGTGAGTGGGCATTTAATTCATTGCCTGTTGAAAGACTGTCTTTGACTTCAAATGCAATATACAACAATCAAGTGAACTTTAAATAAGTCTTTTAGTGCGTGCGGAGTGTGAATATTGTACCAAACGATATTAACGTTGGCTGTTGTTGCCAATATTTAAAGACTTTTAAAATCTTAAATACAACTTAAGATTTCTGTTTAACATAAAAACTAATTAACTGCAAGAAAAAAAAGAAAAGTAATCTTTTAACAGTTGCAATTAAATAAAAATGTTGCGCTTTTTAGTGCAACAAAAAAGAAAACAACGCGCAAAATTTTAAATCATGGTTACAAAGAACATGCTTCGCTTGACCTTAATTTGATCGTCATGCCATAAAAACTAACAATTTTATATTTGCAGCCAACGAACGGCCAAAATGAGCGCATATGCTTCCACTCGCGGGCACACAAATGCAACGCAGCGAAAATAAAGGGCACGCTGGCTGGTCATATTGCGCGCTGTTGCACAAAAAAACAAGAAACCAAAACTAAAAGGTTAACCGCGCGCTATGAAAAACGAAAATGAAAATAGTTCAACCAAAAACAAAAACAAAACACAAGCCATAGCGGCGAAAGAAGTTCCAACGCTGTTGCT
>JBAMBP010000731.1:0-42664 GCA_037044515.1 Phortica magna
TTCATCTGTTGAGTTAATATCAACACCAAATTTTAACAATGCCTCAACAATTTTCTTATATCCATTTTCAGCACTCAAGTGCAAAAGAGTCGAGCCATCTTTGGTTTTATGATCAACATTAGCACCGGATTCTATTAATAATTTTGCAACACCTTCGTTTCCGTTTTGAATAGCAATGTGCAGGGCAGTGGCTCCTTCTTTGGTCACGGCATTAACATTAGCTCCATTTTTAATAAGCATTTCAGTAACTTTTTCGCTTCTTTTTCTTTTTGCAGACATATGTAGCGGTGTTAGGCCAACTTCGTCTGCAAGGTTGACGTCTGCATTATATTCTAACAGAATTTGAACAATTTCATCACACGCTTCTTTACAAGCATAATAGAGTGCTGTTTCACCTTTTTTAGTTTGAGCGTCTATATTAGCACCCTTACTTAGAAGCAGCTTTGCAATGGCCGCATTTCGACCCATAAGTACAATATAATGTAACGATGTTCTGCCAAAGTCGTCGCAAGCATTAATATTAACATCATGTTGCAAAAGTTCTTCAACGATTTGAATGCGACATGAATTTACTGCGTCAAGCAATAGTTCTGAATTGTTCTTAACATTAGCACCATTACTTAAAAGTAGCTTGATAATATTTAAATTACCGCTTTTAATAGCATAAAATATCGGTGGTTTCCCGGTGATATCTTGAGCATTTATTTCAGCTTTATTTCTTATCAATAATATTGCTACTTCTTCCTGTTTATAAACGACGGCAGTATGTAGCGGTGTAAAACCTCTAGATTCATGTGACAAATTGTATAACACGTTGACATCAGCACCATGGTACAATAGGTCTTCGACAACTTTCAAATAACCTTTTTCGACTGCTTTATGTAATAGCATAGGATTATTTGGAGTTTCGGTATTGAAAACAAATCCATAGTCTAGAAGAGCCTTACCAATCGCTTTTTGCTCATCTTCACAGCTATTTATTGAGATCTCAAGACATTTTCTGTTACTTGGATTATTCATATGAGGTTGATACCTTAAAATATCTTTGACAATCGATAAGATCCCTCTATTAACAGCGTAGTTTAGTACGGTTTTTCCGTCCTTGTCCTGATTGTCAACTAAAGCACCTGATTGTAGAAGAAGTCCGACCACCGGCTGGTATCCCTTTTTGGTTGCAATGTGAAGCGGTGTTAAATTATCCCTTGTGCTCGGAAAATTTACATTAGCACCTCTATATAAAAACAATTTCACGACATGTAAACAACCAATTTCAGAAGCAAAATGTAGTGGCGTATATCCTTTGCTTGATGTTACAGAATGTATACATGCATCGTGATTTAGAAGATTTTGAGCAATGAGTTTGTATCCACGCATAGCGGCAATATGAAGCGGAGTGATGTTTCTGTCCTCTCTAGTATTTGCATTAGCGCCGTACCTCAAAAGCAAGCTGACAATTTCTTTATTACCATTTCTAACAGCAAGGCGTAGTGGAGGACAGTCATCATTGGGTTCACAATTAACCGTGGCTCCATTTTTCAAAAGTTGATCAACCATTTCTAAATTATCATATTTAACAGCATCAAGTAGTAACAATGGGCTTTCCGCATTTTCGTGGCTTAAATCAAGTTTAAATCTTTTCATATCTTTTTTTTTCAGATCAATGACAACGTTTGAATAACCGTTCAATGCTGTTTTCTTTTTTAATAAAAAATACATTTTTGTATTTGTTTAAGTTATAAACTGGTAAAATGAATAAGTATAAAATTTAAATGTTAACTCACTTGTTGATAATGAGTATAATATTCAATTTTAGTAAGCAAACTCCGAACGAATGAATTGCGGTAAGCCACCGCACTGCGTTTGTCTCTTGTGTTTTTCTTTTAATATCTATGTAATATATATGTGCAATAATTGTTGAGATTAAGTGTAAAATTCAAATGTTTATTAAGATTGTTACTTACTTGTTAAAATATCTCAATTTAACTTTTTTCAAACAAAGAAGCGGCAAGCTACCGCACTGCGTTTGTCTCTTTGTGCTTTTTCCAAAATATCTATGTGCATTTGCAATAATTGTTGAGATTAAATGTAAAATTCAAATGTTTATAAAGATTGTTACTCACTTGTTAAATTATATCTCAATTTAACTTTTTCTTTGAAATAATATATGTCCGTTAGTGTGGGAAGGAAACGCAAAGAAGAAGGGGATTTGGGTGGGAAACGCAAACGAGCCAATTTTGCACAAAAGCGTCGCTTTTGGCGCAGGTGCGTCCGCGAAAAAAAAAAGACTCCCCAAAAGAACGGAACAAATGCATACGAAATGCACCGTGACATACAACAATTCAATAAAAATTACCTAAAAACGGTTTCACTCTGCTAGCACGCTGCATGTGCATAGAGGAACCGGGACGAAATGTATATGGGACGCACGGCAACATACGATAGTTCAATATGCGCTCGCTGCGTCTAGTTAAATCATCCGTTTCATGGGAGAGTAAGCATTCCTTACTCTCACGAGGCAAAAGTGCAAGTGCTGAGGATGAGTACGCCTATGTTACATAGGGTCACAAGCATCATACGTCAGTACTTGCGGCAAACTACAGAAAATGAAAAGTAATTGACTGAAGAGAATATCAGAATTAGTGATGAGAAACTTTCCAAAATGCTTGTTAGTGTTGGAACACCTTCAATAGCAGGGGGCTTTACATGTTTGTGTACCCATACGTCTTTGATAATTCCTCCTCGGTCTTGTTATATGAACTTTATCTAGACCCCTCCCCAATAAATTATTATCCGTATTAAGAGCGCGTTTCTTTAATACGAAAAACGAACGAAAATATACCGTTTATAATAATAATGAATTAACCCATTGTTTTGATAATTAAAATTATTTTGTAATGTTATTTACATTTTTCGAGCAACAATTGCATCCTCTATGAAAATGGCAGCAACTAAAGAAAACAAACTCAAATATTGAGATTGAAACGTTCACAAAGTTAACTTAATCATTACACACATAAAAAAACAAGTAATACTCATTAAAAAATCATAATAATACACTTAAATAAATAATATTTACACTAACCCACACGGTTTTTTGCATTTCTAGCATCGGCCGGTCCAGCGCCGCGCTTCAGCACTATCTTGAAATTTTCACTTACAACGTAATCTTCTTTGAAGATGACTACCAGATTTAATTCGAATTCTGCAATCACATTGTTTAACAATAGAAATTATCAAATAAACTGCAAAATTGACCCAACCTATTTTGAAGTTCTTCGTTATGAGCGTTGGACAGGTGAACAGACGAGGTAGAACCATGTAAATAGGCAACTCCAATTTGGGGCACACATTACCATCTGCGATCTGTATTGTCTGCACTTCAGTTGCATCCTTAGAGTAGCCTTCATCGCAGCCACAAGTCTCCACACGTATTAATTGCAGCTCAATGGACTTGATTGCAGCTTCAGTATGCTGCACCAACAGATGGCCAGTGATCGGGCGCGTCACGCAACATTCCGTGTTGTCCAGTTTGCCAGTAATCAAGAAACGTGGCATTGTAATGCGCTCCTTGGCGGTCTTTTGCAAAGTATCTGGACTGAGGCTAAAATTTGCTGCACTCGCTGCTAAAACCTTGATGTCCACTGGAGTTGGCTTGTATTGAATACAGAACTGTTGTGTTTTTTGTAGCGATTTAGCTAGAAAACTTCGTTTTACATCGCAACGCAATTGATAATTAATGCTTATAAAGACGCCATGGTAAGTTTCATACAGAATGCGTGGCTCCTTTTTGCAAACAAGCGGCAACTCGAAATGGAACTCTGAGCGGCCAGGCGAGAGCTTACCAGGCGCCGAGAGTTCCAGTGTTGTTTGTAGTAGATTGATTGGTTTCACTGAATTGTAGAATGCATCAAAAAGACCAACATTCTTGCTGCTCAGTTGTAAATTGACTATACCTTCCAACGTCAGCAAAATACCATCATGTTTGGCTTCTGCCGGACAGTGAAACTGCACGCAGCCAACAAGCATTTCCTGCATTCAAACACCGAAATGTTATGTGATTTTCACATAAACTGAAACAAATACTCACATTTTCATAGTAAACCTTATTTTCGCGCCGAAACTTAATCTCAAAGTTCATGGCGCTCATGTTGCCCTCTTCCAACAAATCGTGTATGAATCTTCCAAAGGTTTGTTTACCAAGAAGAAGAAGACAAGTTCGTCAGCTGCTGAACAGCTGAGCTGTGTTATATACTCAGTCGACGTTTGCCGACAAATTTCAAATTTTATATAACTAATAATAAACTGCACAAATATGCCGCGCAATCAGAATGCAGAACGGGATAATCCTTGTCTAAAAGTAAGTTCCGATAACCTACAATCCGAATTTCGCTAACTGAAATTTATCAATAGGAACAGGAACTATCGTTTAAATGCCTTAGCAAGAACAACTATGATCACGATAAATGTGAAGTTTATTTTGCGAACTACAACAATTGCAGAGACTTTTGGGTATGTTAATGACACAACGATTCCTTGCTCATCTAACTTGCACCGTTGCAGAACAAAATACGTTCTGAGCGCCGAGCCAAAGGTATTGTGCCATATCTGCCGCCAGTTGAGGATCGAGCGCAAATCAAAGCCGAATATATGAAGACAAAACCAGCTCGTAATAATACATAGTCAAAAACAATTCAACAAAGTGTTGTGCATTAAATAAATATTTATATTTTTACATATTTTATTCGTTGTTATGTATCGCATTGGCACCCACAATTTTCAAATTTGGCAAAGCCACTTCCAGCATAGCGCAGGCTAATTCAAACTCCAAAGACTTTTTGGGATCGTCGACAATAAGGAGCTTTAGCGATGACAGACGGTACATGCATGACAGTCCTAAAGCGGTAATGGCAGTGCCTGAGATGTCTAGTACTTCTAGGCGCGGATACAGTGAACCTGACACACGATCCAAACACCAATTATCAAAACTTTTCACATTGTGAAATGACAAAAACTTAAGTTTATCGAGGCCACGAAGATTTTCTAAGCCTTCATAGTAAAGCAGCATGTAATCGCATCGCAGCGCTTCAACTTTATAACCGGCATGATATTTGTTAGGCAAATCAAATTCACCATCTTCATCAGATCTATGCCAGCGTGCATCGTTTACAAACTTAGCGGCCCCACCGCGATAGAGTATAAAATGTGCGGCTGCCAAATCGGGGCCCAATATTTCATGTCGTTCAGGTATAAAAGTTTGCATAAGTCGTTCAGTTCTCTCCTGTCGTTTGTCCCACCATTGCCGCACAGCCGTAGGACTAAGGTCAATCGGCTTTTGCATCATGACAATATAATCCGATGTCTGATCAGTGTTCCCAAACAATTTAAGTCGACTATTCCAATCTTCCGGACGATCGCCTATGGGTGTACGCCAACGTAGTTTCTGCTTGTCTGCTGCTAGCTCATCTTTAATGCGTTTTAGCGTAGCACTAACGCGCTGATCCTCCTGTTGTTCATTGGTAGGCAATGTTGATGTTGTTCGTTGTAAACGTTGTGTGGTAACTGGCAGCATGTGGCGACGAATTGCGCCATATGTTTGGTTAACTGCACCCACCAACATTTTCAAATCTATGAAGCGAATTACCCACAATTTATTTAAATTTCGTTAAACCGCATTCCATTTCCTTCCCTTCCACAAATAAATTCAGAAAAGCAGGTGTGATACAACAACATCTGTTTGGCTAGCAGTCTGCTTTGGAAGCCGAGCGAATGTATGTCCGATGTTGGGTACGCTCTTCATGAACACATACTGCAGTGCACTGCGCAATTAAAATAGATAAAAATTGTTTGGCTCATGTTTGCTCTTACTTCACAGGCACATATTCCTTATGTGTACATTGTCAGCCTTACCACAAATTTACCAATTTCAACGTTAAACTTTTATAAAGCTAAAAATTTAAATTCTCCCAATTTGTATTACTTTATTTAAAATAATATTAAACATATATTAAAAGCAATTTGAATTATAAAAAAGTATCGGTAATTTTATTACTCACCCGATACACTCTTAAGTAACCATAGGCTTGGTAGGATGCGAATGACCAGTGCGGCCAAATAGTTTCGACTGACGGTTACGAGTATACAAATGTTGAAATTTGGAATTTAGACTCAAAAAATAGCCATTTTGTCTGTTAGTCCAGTCATTTGGTCGTAAAAGACGGATTGCCTGGAAAGTTTTCCGGGAGTTTTGAAAATTTGTATCCTTATGTATTTCGGGGACCGGATATCGCCGCACGAGCCACCATTTTAAAAAAATGGCGTTATAAATCTTTTTTTTCACAATATTTCCATTTTGGCTCATCTTACTGCAAAAACATGTTAAATTATACTAGTATAAATTTCCTACAATTTATATTTCAACCTTTTTACAATTGTCGTACGATCGCCGCAATGTGTACAACATTTGAGCATGTGACAATGTAACGATTTCATACATTTTGTATAGTATTTGGTATTGTTTTTAATGAAAATCGTACTCTGAGTCCAATATTTCTAAATTTCAATATTATTTTGTGTTTCGTGTTGGGGTTTAACGTTAAATTAATCATCTATTATAAAAAAAAGAAATTTTGTCTCCTCAACACAGTCATTTTTAATTAAGTGGCTAAAACAGCCCTTTTTGCTCCAGAAAAGTTGCCATCACTGACTGTCACTCACAAACTGGTCACACTGGTCAAACGTTTATCATCGTGTAATTTTTTTTCAAAATTAAGTTTAGCATTGAGAAAGTTGTTATAATTCAAGGAAAAATACTGGAAAACAATTGAGCAAGTCTAAAGAACAATCGAAAATTGTTTTGGCCACTTGAGACGCGCGTTGCATGTTAGAAAAACAGTCTGTACAAAGGTCTTTGTGGAAGACAGTGAAACGGAAAAACATTCATTTTCTGTGCTGATTTTTCGCACAAACGCACACAATCTGACGGCGTACACTCTCCGACCCGAGGAAAACGAGGTCCGTCTGCATGTCGTCCTACGACAATATGTCTGGCAGCGAAGATGGACAACTCAGGAGCCCAAACGACGAGCATTATATCAGGTGTGTATGAAGAACCATAGCGATACCATGGAAAAATATGTTGGTATTTCTGAGAATACATACACACACTGGCGCACACATTTATATACACATACATACATACTCGCTGAATAAGTGCCAGAGGCACGCGCGAGCAACAAGAACAACAGCACAGAACGACGTTCGTACTTGTTGTTGCTGCTGCTCTCTGGCCTATATAGTATATAAAGTACATATTTTTCCATGGTTGTTGTTAACGTTAACTCAAAAACAAGCTGTTTAATTTTTTTCTCAATTACTGAAGTTGAAAGTGTAACTAAATTTAATACAAACAAAGTTGCAATATTAAATAACATTGACTGTGTGTATTGTTATGATATTGCATTTTGTTGATTGAAACTATTAAGGCAGTCCAAATATCGCTTTACTCAACAGGCATCAACCTTACCTTTTCCTTACCACCTCCAAAATTTCCTTCGTTTTGTCAAACTATACAAGCAATGCATTATTACCTCTCCTACGCCATCCTATTTAAGTCACATTCACAATCCCGACACCCTTTTAATCTAACCGACATTAAGTTTATCAAAATGCATTTATTTGAAATATATTTTTCATAGAACAAATTTATTTACTCGAGTTTTTTCATTGCAAATAGGCCAAAAAGTGTGTACTTGTCCAATTGCCGAGGCGCGCGATGGCCAACAACAAAAATCTATAAACAATATAAAAATTAAAAATAAATATAAACTAAAAAACAAAAAAAAAGTGTAACACCAACAATTAAACGCAAAATCAACACGCACCATGAATTTTTCTGTGTGTGCCAACATCAGCAGCAATGATCAATATTCGAAGGATACATTCTGTTCCAAAGGCCCGCTCAAAACCAAGGCAAAGCCTTCATCAATGCAGGAACTCTTTTTCGGTGGCATTTTGTATAAAAAAAAATTGGCTGATTGTTGTACGTGGGAGACAAACAAAGCAAAACATTACGATTCAACCAACGCTACGCGATAAACAGCGTCATTGAGATCATCATAGGCAATGAGGCAACTTTGGTGTTATTTGTGTTATGGTTTCTTGGTCGTTGGTAAATTTATTGTTCTAACAATTTTTCTGTTTGCAAAACAATTTTGTTTTTTTTTTATTGCTTTTCCACAGCATTCTACAATTTTCTCTTTTTGTTGATAATTGTTTGATTACATGAAATTTAGATTAAAAAAAAAAAAGGTTTTTATGACGCGTCGTCTTAAGTTTACTTTTTACTGCTGACAGCAACAATGAAACTGCTTTGGAATAGTTCAATTATCAAGCTGCTGTTGTCTTACAGGTAAGTGCTGCTTTTCCTTCAAATATGCGCTACTCGTATAATCGTATTAAAACTCATTTCTAATACATATCCAGCAGCACAGGAACAAAGCCACGGCACCCAAAACGAAGTACTGCGACTGTTGTGCAAATGCTAAAAAATACACATAGAGAAATGACGCGCACAGCGAGAAATTTACACTGACCAACTATTATCTAAGCTTACTGCATTTTCAAAGTTGATCTTGCTATAATTTTAAAGAACTTATGTAAAAATAGACAATTTCTCTTTGTTAGTAAGACTAAAAAACGGGGAAATATTAATAATTTAATTATTGATTTGAATTTAGAATCTCTTAAATTTGATGTTGAATTTTTATTCAAGATGAAATTTAATGTAATCGTAAAGATTTTAATAATAAGCCAATTTCGAATCGGTTTTCAATAATTCGTTTAGTATTCTGAAACAATCATAGTCAATTCAACGATTCATTTGATTTCAATATTACTGTAAATCAAATGTTTTCAATTTAAAATGCGTTATTTTTGACTTGCGTATTTAATGTTTTGAAATCATTTTCAAATGTTACGTCATTTTATCAAATAATTTTTCATGCTAATTACATCTTGAATTAATTAGCAATAGTTTTCAATACATCTGAGTCGAAATTAACTCAAATATTATTTCGCATGATCATTTGAATCCAAAATTATGTAATTCACCTGTTGTTGATATAGCACTTGAAAGTTAGTTTAAGTTAAGTGTAGTTTTACAAAACATTTTATATAGATAGAAAACATACTACACTTTGTGCGATTCTCTACTCAGTACAGCAGCAGCGACAGACATTGAACAATTCTAGAGCGGTACGCATTGGCCGGCAGTTGTAAAAAGTAACACAAGGATGACAAGCGAAAATAATAACAAAACCAACAACGAAACCTTTCTTTATATTGTCTTAAGTATTTGTAGTAATGAAAGAAAAGAAAAACACTATGAAAATGATATTCGGCCTTAGGCGCGTTTGGGCAAAATACACACATACATAAATATAATAAAAATTATCACCTGGAAGAAGGTGAAAGATAAGTAAAATCATATTTGCAATGCTGGAACTCGAGGATTATAGACAACAAAACTAAAAACTTCGAATATTGTTATAGATAGTTTAACAAGTAATCCTTAAGAAACACTTTAGTTGTAACAGTTTTTTGCAATTTTAATTTTGTTTCTTTTTTAATTCAATAACAAAAAAAAAACCATAATATAGCGGCGACGATGACACGGATTCCTTGGACATAAAACCACCGCAAGCGCGACTCTCGTACACGAGTCGCGAGGCATCGAGCAGTGGACGACGCAAGGAGAAAAAACATTCCAAAGAACGCAAACATAAGGAACGACGTCTTAGTGCTGGTGGCGGGAGCGGTGCTGTTAGCCGTAGTGAGCGTGAACATCGTAGTAGTCGCGGTGAATCGGGCAGTGAACGTGAACATCGTCGAAATGAGTTGCAGGAACCGCGTCGTGACTATCGACGTGATGAGCGGCACGAACTGGAACGTTATCATCAACGTAATGAACGGCCCGAACAGATCGATAGACGTTATGCAAAACACAGTGGCGGTGGTCATCATCCATATCACTATCATCATCAGCCACCACCGCCGCCGGCACCATATGGACATCATCACCAGCACCACCATCCACCACCACCGCCCTTGCATATGCCGCCCAGGCCATTGCCGCGTCATGAATACTATCATGCAGATTATCATCATAATAACCGTCATGTTGGCAGTGGCCAGCTGTATGATGGTGGTGGCGGTGAGTTGGATATGGGTAGGGATGTCAGACGTTATAAATATGGTTATGAACAAACTAAAGATGCAGAGAGCCTTGAACAGGATTTGCGCTCACGCCTTTTGAGCAAACGACACAAATATGTGAAAGACTACGAGATCGATGAGCATCACTATGAACGTGGCCGTGATGGGGAACGCAAAGATCGTCGTAGCGGTGAAGACTACGAACGTGAACGTGCTGCCGCCAAAGCCGAACGTCATAAGCTAAGACGTGAAAAGGAACGTGGAAACGTTATAGAGGTGCTGGACAGCCCGGATGTGCTATCAGCACGTACAGAAACGCGCCGCAAACATAAATTGCATAGCAACAATAGGGAACGACCAGTTGAGTACATGGACGAAGAGCCACCGAGGCGTAAAACGCCCGATGATCCAGAGTTGTTGGCACGCCGAGCGAAACTATTGGCGGCTGAACGCGAAAAGGAAAAACGTAAAGAATATGCGCGTGAAGAATTGGAAGCACGACGTGAATTATTACGCGAACGCATTGAGCACAGCGATGCGTTGAGCCCAAGCGCGGTGGCGGCAAGTGTTACTGCCGGCTTGAATGTTGTGGTAAAACGGAAATCGAGCACGGACAAAGAAGTTGTAAAGCGAAGAAAACACGCCAAGAGACCAAAAGAGGACGATCATAGCGACGCGGATGGCAATGGCGATGAAAGTGAAGAAAGTGACAGCGATTCGTCGCAAAGTGATGACAACGACAATGATGATGACGAGAATGAGAATGGCGACGACAGTAGGGGCGAGACCGGCAGTGATTCAGCTGCGCAAAGTGAGGAAAGCTATGACGACAGGAAACAAAAACGTACGAAACGAAAATCAAAACGTAATGAATTGCATAAAAACGGTGCCGGCGGTGATGATGAAGAAGATGATGTGCCACTGCCCGATAGTCCGCTCTCAATTGGCGAGCTCTACAAATCGCCGACAACTCGTAAACACAAATCTAAAAGGTCGCATTCAGGCAGCTCGGCCAGTTCACGTGCCAGTTCGCGACGTAGCAGTCAAAGTTCACGTTCAAGAAGCAATACACGCAGTGATTCAGCACGCAGTAATTCACGCAGTAGTTCCGAACGCTCACATACTCATTCAGAGCACTCGAGCCATCGTCATTCACGTTCACGCTCGGTTAGTTCGGGCACGCGTAGCGAAGAGCGCGGCATGACGGCAACGCAGTTGGTCGACAAATCAAATGACGATGTGACGCCATTACCTGCGGAGGGGGAGAAACTAACAGTACAGGATGGACTTAACAAAGAACAAGTGCCTTGCGATGAGAAAGGTGTGCCACTGCCAAATTATTTTCCTGGTGTCCAAGGTTGTCGTTCAGTGGAGGAATTCCAGTGCCTCAATCGCATTGAAGAGGGCACCTATGGCGTTGTCTATCGCGCTAAGGACAAAAGAACAAACGAAATTGTTGCACTCAAACGACTTAAAATGGAAAAGGAGAAAGAGGGTTTCCCGATCACGTCACTGCGCGAGATAAATACATTACTCAAGGGTCAACATCCGAATATTGTAACTGTGCGTGAGATTGTAGTCGGTTCAAACATGGATAAAATTTTCATTGTCATGGATTATGTTGAACATGATTTGAAATCACTCATGGAAACGATGAAGACACGCAAGCAAAGTTTCTTCCCGGGCGAGGTGAAGTGTCTCACACAGCAGCTTTTACTTGCCGTGGCACATTTACATGACAATTGGATATTACATCGTGACTTGAAGACCTCAAATCTGTTACTTTCGCACAAGGGCATACTTAAAGTTGGTGATTTTGGTTTGGCACGTGAGTACGGCTCACCACTGAAGAAGTATACATCGTTGGTAGTGACGCTTTGGTATCGTGCACCTGAGTTGTTGCTCTGCTCGCCGGAATATTCGACACCGATCGATATCTGGTCCGTGGGCTGCATTTTTGCTGAGTTTCTGCAAATGTCACCATTAGTACCTGGCAAGTCGGAGGTGGATCAACTAAATCGCATTTTTAAGGTAAGCAGCATTAAATTTAATGACGAAAAATAGCAACAACTTATATATTTTAATATTGTTTATAGGAACTTGGCACACCAAATGAAAAAATATGGCCCGGCTACAATGAATTACCCGCGGTCAAGAATATGCTCAGTCAGAACTCACAATTCACCGAGTATCCAGTGTCGCAGCTGCGTAAACATTTCATTGATAAAACCACCGAAATGGGCATTTCACTGCTGCAGAGTTTGCTCACCTACGACCCCAAGCAAAGACTGACTGCAGATGGTGCGCTAAAGCATGCCTACTTTAAGGAGCTGCCACTTCCCATTGATCCCTCCATGTTTCCCACCTGGCCGGCGAAAAGTGAACTTGGCGCTCGTAAAGCCAACTCCCCGAAACCGCCTTCCGGTGGTTCGCAATTTAAACAACTTGGCGGCGGTGATGAGGCCGCCATGGCTGGTGGCTCGGCTGCTGCAGGCGGTAGTGGTGTGACAGCGGGCACGACGGCCGCAACTGGCGGTGCTAAACTTACGTCAGGCATTATAACGGGTCACAAGAAGAGTGCCACTGCCTCTAACACCGGCTTCGTACTGAACTCTGGCCTAACACAACGTCAACTCGCCATGGGACCGGGCTTTAGTTTGAAGTTTTAACCCAAATGTTACAGTTTGGTCGGCTTAAAACGATCAAAACTTTATTTTACTTTTTGTTATAGAAACACAAACACACTTAGCTTATAAGCGCAGAGTTTGCCAGTCGTCATTGTTTATTCTTCGTACAGACATAATTAATTTTAAGAGCCATTCTCAACAAATAATGATGAGCTTAAAAAACATAAACACATTTTCTTTTTAATTCTTATATAATTGATCCGATAGAATTACAAACTTTTCATTTCGTTAACAAATCCAAACCGATTTAGTGTAAAATGCCAGAGCTCTCAAAAAGACCATACACACATTACTGTATAGCATATACACACATATAATTATATAAAACGCTCTAGTGTAATATAACTGTACAAAGATAACTAAATATATAATTTTTAAACAAAGAGAATATTAATCTTATCTTTCTACGTTACATCAAAAATAACTTTTTGAGTTTCCGTTCACTTTGCATTGCGCGAAGTCAATGAAATTAAAATCAAAAGAAGACAGTCAAAGTCCAATTTATGAATGAAATGGATTAAAGAGGCCCATGCTACATTACACAGACAGCCTAACACACTTTTGTACCTATTCAACTAATCTAGCTACAAAAAGTACCCGCCCACAGCCCATAACAATTTATAAGAAACCTAAGCTAAAAATCGACAATTGTTCGAAATACTACGGAATAAAATGGTCGCCAACTGCTTAAGTAGACCACAAGTAGAAGTATGTGCGTTGCCAATGTGGTATATAGTCACGAAGTGGCGCGGCCAACATTTTAGCAATCGGAACGTTACCGGCAACAAAGTTCAGCACACGATCGAGACGTGACTGGGTGAAGCGCTCGTAGAATGGTGTGCGCATTAGGTAGAAAAGCAGATTGATGCAGCGTCGCGATAGTTCGATTTTCTGTTGCTTTGTCATTAGGTCTCGATGCTGATGATAAAGACGTATGCTAGCCAAGTCCAGCGTCAGCGCAATAAAGTATTGCTTCCACCGCTGCTCGCCAAAGATTCCCATGGCAGCCAGGTGTATGAGTGGTTTGGCAATATACAAGTATTCAGCCTTCAGCAGCGCTTTTGGCACAATTGATTTTTGTGTTTGCGCTTCTTCGGCTTGCAATTTGAAGTCACGATACTGTATGGGCGGCGCACCTTCTACTTTACGCAAGAGGCGACCAGATCGTTTGAGTTGTACGGTTATGGAGTGCTCTGGTTGAATGATATTGGATGCCTCAATATTCATTTGTACCTTGGGAAGGACGCCGCCGTTAGCCTTTTGTTGTTTGACTAAAGCGCGACGATTTAAGGTTGGTATTGCTGGCGATGTGATAATTTGTGTCGTAGAATGTTTAAGTATAAACAGACGACCGGCTGCCTTCAAGGTTTGTATGAGCGCAATGATAATCCATTTTCCCGTGTTGCCGAAGACACGCTTTGCCGATATCTCAATAAACACCTCACTGTACTCGAGGGTGGTAAGAATGACCTTTAGACGGTAGCTAACGCCCGAACGCGATGTTGCAATTTCTTTTTCTGTGGCGCCCCTTGCCCTGTCGATGATGCGGTCATTGTACAGTACCAGCATATTGGAGAGCGAGTATATAAGCTCCGAGACGACATTGGAGTCAGATATACGACCTAAATTTAACATATTTGATAAAACGTCAAAATGGCCAAATAGACGTGCTTACCTGCAATGAAATATGAGACCCATTTGGCCGTTGTCTCGAAGTCCCCTACTACATCCGGGTTCTTGGCTACCCATTTTTCGTAGGTTTGCACCAGCTTCCGTAGATTTTCCATAGCTCTGGCAACTTTCAATGAAAATGTCGAATTTGGCGAATATAAGAACGCAACCGTTTGTAACTTAATTGTTAATATATATATCTCAATTTAACTTTTTCTTTGAAATAATATATGGCCTTTTGCTTTACACAAGCACTGTTCTCGTCCACGGATATTTTTTTATGGGGTCTTCTCAATTTTAATAATAATAATAAAATAACACTTGCCCCACACAAAAATCGCGAAGCGCAATCAAAAACAAATTTGTATTCCACAAGGCTAGCTACGAATAGAACCCACTTCAATGGTGCGGTGATATGGCGAGACGCAAAATAACTACCACCTCTCGCGCGACTTGTCAACCCACAAAATGGCAGAAGAAAGATGGTGTGAAGCAATGTTGAAGTAAAACGGACGGCATGCCTGAGAAGACAACCTCTTCTACAACCACTTCTACACACTGGTGCGTCTGAGAAATAGGTACGCTCAAGTTGCCTTGCCATACACGCCACTTACGGCAGCTTATCGTTGTGTGGGAGTTGAGTGACACAGTGTTGAAACAGAGGAACGGGAAAACCGCGCAGGGAACCCACCGCGACATACGACAATTCAATTTTGCGCTCGCCGCATCAATCGTTTTTCATGGGAGAGTAAGATGGTTCCGAAAAAAACGGGAGAATCGCCCAGCGAACGCAGCGTGACATGCGGCAAATCAATTTTCAGTCTTGCTGTGTCGCTCTCACTGTGTTAGTAACATTCAGTTTCTCTTTTGCCGACAGACGCGACGACTGTTGCTTAACATCGGGCTAACAGCCCTGTTATTACTGTTAGTAACATTCAGTCTCTTTGTTGCGGGCAACCCACACGGTGTAATATTTGTGCAATGAACATGAAGAAATGTACAATACTCCACACAGACCATACATAATTAACATATGCTATACTTGATATTGAAATTAATCATTCTTACACAATTTAAACTTTCAATTTGATCTCAAGTCAGACGGTCAATATAATATCAATTATTGTACAATATATTAACGAAAATATTGATCGTCTAGGGGCAGCTTAATATGCGAGACGACATTGGCGCCAAAAAGCATTGCGTCTTTTTTTGGCTCGAAAAAGAATCGTTACAAGTTGAAATTATTTTTATGATACAAGAATAAATAAATATAACCATGAAATTCAGCTTTGGTTACAAGTTTAGGATAGGTTTGTTTTAGAAAAAGAATGTCCAATCATGGAACAAATAAATACAAAGCTAATATGCTCAACAATTTTATTATATTTTATTGATTTCATTAAACAGCATGTAAAAGAACTCACAAATTGCCACGTTTGTCCTGCTCGATCTCAATGGCCGTGAACAACGACTTGAAATTTCCGGCACCAAAGCCCTGTCGATGGAAATAATAACAATGTCAATAAGAAAACACAAATCGGACAAGATGAATAAGTAAACTCACGTTATGGTTGTGGCGCTGGATTACCTCAAGGAACAGCGTCGGGCGATCTTGACAGTTCTTAGTGAAGATCTGCAACAGGTAACCGTTCTCATCGAAATCAATTAAAATATTCAACTTTTTCAATATTTCCATGTCTTCCTTGATTTTAGTGCGACTATGCGATAGTTTTTCCTCTAAAATTTCGTAGTAAGATGATGGAATTGTTAAAAATTCAGTGCCACGAGCTCGTAAATTGGACACGGCGGCTATGATGTCGTTGGTGTTAAGTGCAATATGCTGCACGCCAGCGCCGCCATAGTACTCAACGTACTCTTCAATTTGCGATTTTCTCAAGCCCTTTGCTGGCTCATTAATAGGCACTTTCACCGTCTCCTCATAGTTGGCCATTACAATGGAGCGCAACGCAGAGTATTCAGTATGTATTTGCGAGTCGTCAACCGACCAGAAACGATGGAACTGCAAAATACGCTCATACCAAGAGGCAACACTTTCCATCTCCAAATCGGGTTGATTGCCAACCACATGATCGATGAAATTCAGTTTACCCGCTGGCAAATGTTCTAACAAAACGTCCACCTGTTGACTTTGAAAACCCGGCAAGAAGTCGCCATTGTATTGACTGCGGTCAACAAAAGTGTGCGTTGTATCGCCGTACTGCAAATGTTGAGTAGAGAGTGAGTTTTAAACACTTTTAAATTTGAAATCTTAACGTTTTAATGATTTACCGTTTTTATAGTGGCAAAGCGCACAAGACCATTGACATCGCGTTCTTCCCAGATATCGCGTACTACTTCGGCGCCACGTTGTTTTGCTAATGTAAAAATAGCATCAAGATTTTTAACTTCAAAGGCGACATCTTTGACACCGTCACCGTGTCGCATCAAGTGTAATCCATGCTCTTTGTCATCCGGATTGTAGGCAGATACAAAAACGAAGATAATCTCATTCTGACGAACAGCATGCTTGGCAAAGCGACGTTCTCCAGTCTCAAGTCCTTGATAGCCCAACGGTTCAAAGCCCAAACGCGTGGTATAGAAGCTGGCTGCCTGTTTGGCGTTGCCAACGTAAAAGGTAAGGTGATCAAATCGAACAAATGTGCCGGCTTCAGGCTGTATTTGAAAAACAACAAGTTAGTAACAGAGTAGTTCAAAAGCACACCTTGCTTATAACACTTACTTTAGGTCCTTTGTCAGTATAGCTTGTCTAGAAGGCAATAATTAAATTAAACTTTATTAGTTACAAAGCAGGAGCTTATTTTGTTATATAACACTTCACCTACCATTATCACACAAACACAAATTGGATAAAGTTTTTCGTCGCTTGGCAAAAAAAAATAACTAAGAATATATTCAAACTCACAGATCTGTGTATGAACTCTAGAAGATTTCACTTACAAGTACAGCATACGCGTGTTGTCGCTTGGCCTTATATAGTCGCCGATTTTGAATAATAACTATTAATGAGTGGATCAAGTTTTGTAAACAGGTGAATATTCTATAACGTAGTCTAACATCTTGTTGCTCTTATTTGTTGTTATTCTGTGCCAATTGTTGTTCTTGTTGCTGTTTCAAAACAACAAAATATTGTTGTGTTTTGATATTTTTCTAATATTCAAATTAAGCAGAGTCGTTCGTTTGCAGTTGTTTGTCGTTTGCTTAACAGGTGGCGGTATTTTTTCCTTTCTTTTTTATATTGGTTATAAACTTTTTGATTTGTTTATTTACTTATTTGTTTTAATTGCAATTGTAATAAGGTCGGCGTTAAACAAGTGTCAGTCGACTTGAAAGCGTTCTATATATAAGATAATAATATTGCCGAATTATACAAATTTTATAAATAACAAAATTTAAATTTCTTAAAAAAACGTTACTGAAAATTAGTATGCAAAACGTTAAATATTCATGAGATATATTCGCTTGACACGCGTACTCGCTTTGTTGTCAACTGGTTTGCAACTTAGTAAGTTTTGAACTTGAGTGGCTCAGCGAACAAGCCCCCAAAGTGAAATTTGCAATGCAATTTTGTTAATGATTTATTTCAATAATATAAAATTCATTTGTCAAAAATTCCTTTGCTCAATCGTTTTTGTCTTTTTGATTTTCTTCTTTTTATACGTTTTAATTGACTTCATGTTTAATAAGGCAATCATAATAAATGTCAAGTGGCGATTTGGCATGTCGCCAGAAGCCACTTGTGCGCGTCTGTCACCTCATTAGGCCTACTTCTATGCAATATGCGCCGCCCCTTCTTACCACCGCCATTGCATGCATGCTTAACAGGGCCAAAATGTGTGGCTTCTGGTCTAATCATTAATGTGATTTGCTCAAGTTAGCTGTTGGCAGATGCCTAATAATCATACGCAATGTTGTGTATATTTTTAGACATGTTTTGTTTGTTCACAAAAAAAAAATATTAACAAAAAATGAAAAATATTTCTCGTCGCTTATATGTTTTTTTATGTTGCTCTGCATTGCTTTGCGCTTAGCAATTTTCCAGGCAACTAAAACTTAATGGAGCGTATAGCGAAGGCAGCGAAAAGAGCAGCGGGCGTGATCAGACAAGTTGTCTTGGAGTATAATTTGGGCCCGGGCGACTAATTTTGTTTATTTTTTTAAAACATATTTTTAGTAATCCTATTGGATTTAAGTGCTATCCAATAAGAATACTTAAAAAATATTATAAAAATTTAAACAAAATTACATTAACTAGAATAATAATACATGATTAAAATAATTAAGTTCTGAAGAAATAAAAAAAAAATCATAAATTCAAAAAGTATATGCTAAACTATTATTTAAAAAACTCTTTCACTCCTTAAAAAATCGAAATTTTCTTTAGTGCTTTCGCCAAAAAATTGCGTGCCTTTTATCTGATTATAACTATTTGTAATAATCAAACAACTCATACTATCAGGTGTTGTAGCCAACAAGGCGTCAAGCCAATGACCCTTTTCTCCTTCCTCAATGCGCTTGGGTCAACATTTATTGAGTTAAGAGCTTTTCACTTAAAAAATATGTGTATTTGCATAGGAGGGCCCTAATTCTTTATACAGTTACGCTACTGGTATGTGGCATTGCAACTTACTGCAACAAACACCTGGTCCCATGGGGTTGTTGTTGTTCTTGCCATTACTGTTGTTTAGTTTTTCCTTCAACTTTGTGCGATTGTTTTGTTTGCTTTCACTGTCAATTTTACTTTTAGCGGCGACTACCTATGTCTGTTTCTTTGTCGCTCTTTGCTCTCTCACTTATTACCTTTCTTACGCTCTTTTGTCGACCCTTGAGGCTGCGCAGTCTTCCCTTATTGTTAGCGCCAAAAAAGGATACGCTTTTGCTTGGCAATCAAATAGAAACTTCGCATTTAATAGCGCATTTGATTGCCAGCACTGCCAGCTCGCTTCGTGGTTTTCTATGCTTTGTGGCGTTCGTTTTCTTTTCTATGCATTTTTTAAGGGTGGTTGCTCAAAGGATACACAAGCAAAGCTATCCTTGAGAGCGATGAACAAAACTGTGCTCAGTATAACTTCTACCTTCGGCGAAATACAAAGTAAATTATTTATATTTTATAACAATAATAGAAAAGTAGTGTTTTTTAAAACTATTGCACAAAAATTTGTAAACATCAAATAGTTCTTAGTTGCATTTGTTGCCCGTCAAGTGTGAAAACCACGCAATTTGTCGTGCGTGAGTTCAAATTCAAATATTGACAAATTAGCGTACAAAATTCAAAAGACTAGAAACACAAAAGTGAATAAATGTTCTCAACTCAGTTCGGTGTCGCAATTCTAGCAACAACAACAACAACAATAAGTCGTTATAATTATTTGACGTTTTTGTTAACATATTTGAAAGCATTTCTCAATTTTGTTTTTAAGTTGATTTTGAAAAATTTGCCATTATTATTAAAAATCATTTACACAAGAAAACAAATTTTTATGTTCCTTCGCATTCGTTCGATTGATCACTCAACATGTGTCGATTTCGACAAGTACAAACATAAATAATACCATTGACATTAATATTAACATATTTTACTCATTTTTTTATCGTCATGACGACAAGTGACGAGCCTTTTGGTAAAACATGTACAAAAGTTTAGTTTGAAGTTGAAACTTTTTTTTTTTGCATAAAAAGTGTTGTCAGAATTGATTTAAATATTTCGCGTGTTTAATAACAGTTAAGTTACGGTAAATTTAGCCGCAAAATGTGCGCTTCGCACACAACCGACTCAAGTAAATAATATATTATTTAAATTTTTCTTTTTGTTGTTCTTGTCTTGCACTACGCAATTGCCCTACTTTCAGCTTTGGCTCTGAAGGCTCTGCCAAAGGATTTCACAACGTTTTTACAATTAGGTCATGTTCTCATGAAACGTCTTTGTTTTATTTTTTATAACTAAAACATATGTGTCGCTAAAAAATTATTGCGAACACGTCATGTGTATGTTTTTGGGGAGTAGGTAAGAGAAATGCTTCGGGATCGTAAAATTTATATCAACATACCCAAAAATCAACCCCGTGATCTCGTGAATGTGACTTAGTGACTAATATTGCTTGAATGAACTTGTTTATGAAGATTTTTACATTGTCTCTCATTCGACTTGTCAAACAGGTTTTTTGTTTTGTATCCTGCGTCCTTAGCAACGAACAAGAGCAGCTTTTTAGCATCTGGTGAATCATTTAAAACCAAATTGTTGAACATATAAATAGTAAGTCGTCAGAATATTTTAATTTCAACTTCATGCTGCAAAATACTTCAATCAAGCTTATCTAATATACATATGTACATGTATTTAACTGACTATGTCAAGCATATTACTCTCGTTGTTATTCCTTACCAAAGGTCAGCATTAGATAAATTTTACTGCAGATACTTTTCTCATTCGTATGCCTCCTCACTCAATAAATGTAAATCACGCATATAAGAACGGAAGAAAATATACACAGGCCAATCGTTACAGTTATCATTTTGTGGGGTATTCCCCACTTTCGCGTTTCAGTTGATTATTGTCACGTCTGACACTTTATTATCCGTGCTCAAACAATAACTTATAAATTGATAAACTTTTCAGGATTTTTTTTTATGTAAAAGTGTTTGAATTTTTTTATACTTACTTACTTTTTCTTGCAATGTCTCAGTCGCTTGGCCTCTTTGAAAAGCAGACACCTAATTCGGCAACCACCTGAATTAGTTAAACTAATTTAGCTGTCCAAAGGCTTACGTGAAAATCACTTTACACAGAAATTCACATTTCGTTTGTTGTAATTCTCGTATATTTTTAGACTTTTGTTGTGCGTCCGTCTGGGCGACGTGTAAACGAATTATGAGTGGCTATGATGCTCAACTGCCGTCGTCCGTCGTTCTATTCTTCTCTTTGTGGCATTTTTTCTACACGTCCATAAAGATTGCGCCAGTGGGGCACTAGGTAGGCATAAATTATCAAAATGTTTAGAAATGTGTCAGAATTTGTATGCTTGGAATGATCTGCATGCGGCATAGAATGTACGATCTAATAAAGGGTATGACAGCCTGAAGTGGAAAGTTGTTTGTTCGTTGCATTTTCAACAAATTAATGGCTAATCATTTCATTAATGAACCCTGTCAACCAATGACTTAAACACCTTTATCAGAAATTTTGTGTTGCGCTTGTCGAGAACACTGCAAACATTGAATTTGGTTGAAATAAACATTTAACCAGTAAACGACCGTATCCTGTGTGCTCAACAAACAATCACGAATCATAAAACTTCTTATGCACATTTTGCAAATAAAGAAATAAAGTCCCATAATGTTCGTATAAGAATGTAACGAAAATAATTTTTGGCATTTACTCTCAAAAAAAAATTATGTGTATGTTATCTTATTTCAAGGCAATGAACTATAATTTTTGTACCAAGAAATGAGTAGTTTGAAATCCCTTAATAAATTTTCCGTCTGTCTAACAGATTATGTTTATTCGTATTACTGAACTCCTATTCGATTAATTCAAATAATCCAGATTCATTTTGTTTCTCTGTTTTTCCTATATTCAAGAAAAAAGAAATTTGAAAAATTTATAAATCTTTTTAATCCTTTAAAAACGTTTTTGGAAATTCGTCTTCAGTTATTTTGCAATTAGTGAATTTGGCGCTTTTATAGACATTTTTATAACATTATTTGTAGCCTTTGAGCCTATAAAAAAAATTAGTAGATGACAAAAGATTTATGTTATCAATTGATTTACCCAAATATAGCTGGAAAGAGCTATAAAAAATCTCAGGCATCAAAAAAGCTATATTTATTACCCTTGTTATTAAATTTTGCACGAATTTTGTGCCTCTTTGAGGAAACTAATTCCAGAATTGACACCAACGTTGCCGCCAAACCTAACTTGATCTCTGACAGATAACGCACCCTTCACCTTTATGCTGAGCATAATCAGCAGCAAAAACATTCGCAGAAAATTCAAAAGTATAGCAAATTGTTAAACGTTCACTCGCTGTGAACAAATACGAAAAAAAATTAAATAAAAATAAAAAAAAATTCACTGGAGCGCGCTAACCGACCGACTGACTGACTCAATACTGGGCACGAATGCGTTTCATACATTGAGTGTATTTTTTCATACGCAACGAGGCGGACGTATCTCAACGACAGTCGCGGCGCGCGCTTCTTCGATACTTATTTGTTTTTTTTTAATTTTCGTATTATTATTTTGTGCTTTTGAAAAGAATCTTAAACTCAGACGCGTTGAGATAATTTCGGTAGTTCGTGCGTGTGCCGTATGAGTTTCACTTCGAAAACGGTTTTTTTGTAAACAAAATTTATTAATGCCTTGAGTTAATAAATATTTTGTGTGCTTAGTATCAAAGGAAATACTAAAATAATATATTATAGTTTAGAAAATTTTATTAAGTATGTATTTTTGTGTTAAACAAATGCAACTAAACTAATGTTTAAAGTTGTCACAATTAAATGAGATCAATAGTAAGGATATGAAGAACAGAAAATTATATAAAAATGTTTCAATAATAATAAAAAAGAAGAGTTAATCATACATAAAGTATTCGTCGTGAAATATTTACAGCAATAAAATGCATTTTTTTAATTTTCCGCTTTTGTAGTTTAATATCAAATTTCAATGCAACAAAAAAAAAGTGAAACCACAAACAAATAAATACAAAAAGTTAACTCAATCAAATAGTGTCAAAATGCTTGCGCATCTCTTATATATGTGAGCGGCTTAATTAGTGCAACAACAATAATAATTACAATGAAAAAAAAAGCCAACAAAATGCATCTAACAAGTGATAAACGTCGACAACGTTGGCGAAACTCATTGCATTCGAAGATAGTACGAAAGCCTTGCCAACTACATAATGAAGACACTGATGAATGTTATTGTCAACAATTAAGGCCAAACCAAAATACAGTTAATCAACACACCACCAAACACACAGGAGACATTAAACAATGTTGTCGTCGAACACATCCTCGTCGGCCAGCTGTCATAAATACTGACGCAAGTCGACAACGACAGCCGCTTATATGGCCGTCATGGTTATTATCCTTCAGTGCATTCCTATTTTGCCAGCAACTAATAATCCTGCTTGTCTTAAGCCTGTTGTTGGGTTTTGCTGTCATTATCGTTGATGCGGCGCCACCAAAGTCTTGCATACTCTGTGATAATGACGATAGAAGCGGCGCCAATGAGCCGGAGACCTTAAAGTACGAAGAGTTTCTATTTGAGCATCAAGTATCGCGACAGGATGCCATCAATGCGTTGAAAACCTTTAATGAAACCTATCAAGCTTGTAAGTTGTCTAACAAGTATGTTATGTAATGAATGAATGATTTATTTATCTTAATCTCTCATGCAGCAAATGAGAACTCCTGCAAGTCGATTGCTTCGTGCAGTCAGAATATTATGAAGTATTGCCTTGGTCCACAATTTATCAACGATCATTGCTGGTGCGAGTTAAGTCACTCAGAAGGTGAGTCTGAAATACTTTCAAGTCTTAAACTGTTTGTTTTTGCAGTCATTTATTGTCGATGCAATTACTAGGACCAACATTGCTTGCATGCAACGATGCGTTGCAATGACAAGTCAACTAACAAAATGAGTTTATAGCTCGTAATCTAGATAACGATGCGCATGTCAGGCGCTTATTAAATTGGCAAATCAGTCACTTTACAAGGCAATTAAACTCGAAGGTGTTTGGCCAGACAGTTCTCTAAGCTTCATTCAAGTCGAAGCTTTGTTGCACTTCATATGTAAATCAGAAGTGAAGGTGGTTATACTATATATAAATCAGAAGCAAAGGTGGTCTGACTATAACTTTGCAGGTTAGCAATATAGAGTCTTAAGAAACCCGGTTTGGTATCATTTGAGAATTACGTAAAAATAGGTACCATGAAATCAACAGATCTCTCTCTTCTTTCCTAACAACTTCTCTCACATATCATTGTATAAAACACGCCAAATGACCATGAATATTAACAAAATGAGGGTGTTACATAAAAAGCACAAGTGTAATCAACTTTAGCCATCAAATAATTTGACGGAAAACCTTTAGTTTGTTATTGATTTCACTTTAAACGTCAATAATAATTTCTTGACATAAAAAAAATAACGAATTAAATATGAAAACGCTCATTTTTCATGAGCACAACAACAACAAGTTATGTATTATAAATGACAACAGCAACAACAACAAGAACAATGCAAGTGCTACTAACCTACTTGCAAAAAAGTAAACATTATTTTTTCATTTATTTTTTTTTATGTGTTGAATTCAACTCATTAAATCATTACAACAAATTACAGCAAACAAATTACACACGCAACGCAACACACAAAATCAGATGCAAAAGAGTTTAAAGTTTAAACAAAGGCCAATAATAATTCCATGTACAAAAAAAAAAATAATAAAAAAAACCTGAAAAAAACAATGCTTAAACAAATGCAATGCGAAATTTAAGTTGTTTGTTACTTACTGAAAATGGTCATGAGTGATTAAGTGCTGCCTAAGTATGCCATTTACTCAAAATTACGAAATTTCGCGAAAGATGAAAATTTTATTCATTCATTATTGGCCACGTGACATTTCAAAGACTTTTCGGCACTTGTCATATCTCTGGTTAAGTAAAAACTCTACAGAGCAGTATGTTCCTAAAAGAGATGAGATCATTTATCACAGAGAAATGCTTTAGGATCTACAAAAATAACCGGGTTCTCAAAACCGATAGAAAATTATGATGATTAGACCATCTTTTTTTTTTTGGAAAGACCTTCCTTTCCTATTTAACGCCAACGATGCATCAAAAATTACTTTCACTGTATTTCCATTAATCAATAGCGAAATTGTTATGAATTTCTAAGAACTCATTCTATTTCCATAATTGCCGATTAAATATTATATACTGAAAACAACGCAGTAAAAAATTATTGATTATTTTCGCGAATTTCGAATTTCTTGCTTTATTATTTATTATCTGCTGAGCGCAAATTGTTATTGGAATAAAACGTACATACATATGTAAATGCTAATTTAAAATAGCTAAAAAATTAAGAAGATACTGTGTAGTAATTGACAAAACCGGAAGCGAAGTAAAGACATTTGACTGTATTTATTTCTTTTGCACGCATGATTGCATAGATTTGCATAAAAAATTCAAATAAAATGCGTTGTGGCATGACATGTTTGTGCATTACAATAAAATGCAATAATAAAATACCTCAAATAATTAATTGTCTTCATACTTGAGTGGCTTTGATTTGTTTTGCTTTGAACACCGAACATTCTTAACATGAATTACATGCTCACTTTCATGACGCGCATATAAGAAGTTATTAAAGGAATCTTTTCGTGTTGTTGTTGATTTTCATTGCAGTTCAAGGTAGCAGCTTCATTATGTAAAAGAGAGCGTGACGCACAACATCAACAACAACAACAACAACAAAGTTTCCTATAAACGTTACGAGCGTGCAAATGAGACATATTCATTCACGACTTATCAGTTGTATGGCAAATCAAAGCTGAGCTGTGCTGCTTTATCAATAATGTGTCTAGGCTTCATATGTGATTTGATTTTAAAACAAAACTGAAATGAACTTTTTTTCTCTTTCTCTCTTTCTTCTTGTTTCATAAGTTACTGCAAAATTCAATAAATGAAAATAAGTAAAATGCTTTATTATTGTTCAATTTATTTGTTTTTTGCCATTTATGAATCTTTTGTTTGTCACAAGAAAAATGCGTTTACTTTATTCAGTCAAGTGTCGAAGGCGTCTTGGCTGTCTGTCTGTCTGTCTTCATTGGCGGTTCTCTTTCTTTTTTTGCATTTCGTATGCGAAACATGATTTGCTGTCTAATGGCGACAACGACAACAATAACAAAAACAACACGTGTCTGACGTGCAAAAAATGTTAAGTAGTACACCTGATTGAATGTCCGTCTGTCTATCTGACTGTCTGTCTGTCTTTGCCACCGGTATTGTTTATGAGGGTAATCAATATGCTCGTTGTTCGTCTCTTGCCTAACACTTCGATTTTGGGCTTCTATTTCGCATCATTTGTTGACTTGGCCAAATGACTCATTTCAAGTGTGTGTGAAAATATATAATTTTTATTTAATTTGGTCACAAAATCTATAATTTTCGAATGCGGCGTAAGGCGACAGTCTTACATTCAATTTTAAATTCTACACTGACGTATGTAATTTGTGGCGCCAATATACTTAGAAGAATAAAATATTGACAATTTTGGGATTTGGACATGAGATAAATTAAAAGACTGACAAGGGAGCGGCGGTCTTTGAATATGACACGTCATATATTTTGGTTGAATTATGGATCACCTTTAAAAGCAATTTCATTGTAATAACTTCTTTGGGTCGCTCTCGCTTTTATTCAAGTGTAAATCGATTCTGTCACATTGCATCAAATCTTGCCTGTCAAATTTATCTTCCAGCAACTTGTCAAATGTCTTGATGTATTTGCTATCTTGTCGTTTAAAAATTTAAATTTGTATCTAATAAAGTCATTTTTTTTTTTGGATTGAATGCATTTGATATTTTAGCGCATATTAAAAAATAAACTGCGCCATTCAGTGATGCATTTAATTATGTAAACTTTGACTTGCAAATATATACTTTTTTCTTATTCTAAATATTTACTTTAGCCAAGCCAATTTACCCAATTTCATTACAAAGCATTTTCCAAAAAGCAGAAAATATTTCTTCTTGCAGTAAGTTAAATTTGAATGGAGGAACTCATAAAACTTAATTTTTCCAGTTTGTGTAAACAAATAGAAAAGCGTTGCCTTTTATTTAGGCTATGACGAAGTCTTAATGCACTTTCAAATAAAATATCTAGAAACCTTTTAAGAATCACAAATCTCACAAATTTTAGGATTAACTTGGGTTTTTAATCTCATCCTAGACATGTGTTGAGGTCACTAGAACGTTGTGCTCTACCAAAGAGGAGTTTTAAAAATAAACTATTGAAATTCAAAATCAAATGAAAATGATTTAAAGAAAATTATAAAAGAAAAGGAAACTGAAAGAAGAGTCTTTTAAAAATTGTATCATTTCAAAAACTTTCTGTTCTTGTGTGATGATTGAAAATGTGATTCACTTATTTGCTAATTTCTATATAACAACATTTTCATTTTATATTTACAGAAGGTCTGCCATTTGTGCCTCACATTTGCTACGTGGGCGAGAACAAGGTCTACAAGGCCTCCGTTGGCTCGTGCTTCTTATTTGAGGAGATTAAGGAATGCTGTTGTGCAAAAGCGTTGGCCAGGCAATGTTCGTAATATTAATTTTAATCATCTATTTTGTACATAATATTTGTGGTTCATTAAGCTAGTTTTACTATAAATAGTTCATATACTTTAGCTGTTTCGACATTTCAAAGAAAACAACTTCAAATATGTTTCAAGAGGAAGAACATTAAAACTTGATTTAAGTTACATGTATTTGAAAGCTATTCGCCTAAGGTCGATCCAAAGAACAACAAGCCAGCTAAAGTTATTTTATCATAATTAGTTGTACTAACTTTATTGGCCACTTTCGACTTACTCACCAACCAACTCATTGCAAATAATGTGCCACACTAAATTACCCAACATATTAACATGGCTTCGCTAATCAATAAGCATTCTAATATTTATGTCTGTCCGATAACTTTGCCCCTTCGAATCGAAACGTTCGTTCTCGTTATTTCTGCTCACAAATCAAATCGTATTAATTAAATTTGTTTGGTACTTCTAATTGAAATGACTAATAGTTTTCTTATTTTGTATTTATTTTCTTTTTTTTTATTTTCTTCATTCCATCTTGTGCCTTGTGTTGTATTCACAAATGAGCTTCTATGATTTCAATCATAAAAATTACATTAAATTTAAAGCGCAATTAACACTTATGTATATTTATCAATTTGAGTTCGTTCGTTTTGCATGTGGGTTAAAGATAAATAAATAATCATATAACAATAAATAGGAAGAATTAAAGGTGCGAAGATAGAAGAAAACATTACGCAGAAATTTCCGTAAATATACAATTCCATAAAATACTACCAAAACAAGATTTGCTTACTTTATCATAGACAATAATATAAAGAGTTTATTGTGATTGCGATTAATTTTATACGGGGCTGTACCCATTATTTAATGAAGGCTTCCTCAGCAAAGGTTAGTCTGAGTTCTTGAACCTCTTATGTCTTTCAACTTTTTTCTTTGTTATGATATCGATCCAATAATAAGCAGGATCTATATGAAGGTCCCAGAACATTACCTCTTAAAATTACTGCGGATATTGAAAGTCAAGAATTATTAGTATAGACGCGTTCGAGAAGCCAACCATTGCCTACATGTCTGATAATGTAGAGTATCGAATATTCGTTCAGCAATGACGAAGTTTTCCATTTATTTATTATTTTTTCTGATGGAATTTTTGTTCATATGCTACTTTTATAAATTAATGAACTCATTATTAACTTCAAGGCGCAATAAATACAAATAATTATCTATCAAAGCAATTTTTTGTTTTCATATATTAATTTGTATTTTCTGTTTAGTTTTTTAGCATTGAGCGTCATAAACATGTTGTGTAAGATTGTAAAAAGTTCACTTTTAGTAGCAGACTTTTATTTGTACTAAATTTAAATTGATTGAAATTTGATTGTAAATTATTCATTAATTCTATTGCCTACTTATTGTGTAAATAACAATAAATCTTTTATATTTATCGACATTCTTATTACTTCATTTACTGCTATAAAATTACTTTGTAAACATAATTATTGAAATTGTTTTTTTTAAAACTTTGCAGGGCGTCACATATCCAGCGCTTGGCAGGCACAGCCGTTGAACCTGCTTGGTCTTCTCACCGTCGTTCTCTGCCTCGTCGTGCGAAGTCGGCTCATTTAGTCCAGAGGCACAAGTAATCATCGCCCGCCACTCATTTCCTAGTCATCAGGCCAAAATGTCAAAGAAACAAACAATTGTAATTACAAAATGTCGTATTCTGCTTAAAATATGTTGCACACTTTAAGTCAAAGCAAAGTGTCTTATGAAATAAGTCCTCAGCTTTTAGTTAACAAAATCAAAATTTATTTTAAACAACATTTGCTGTACTTAAGGACAACGAATGGATCCAAACATTAACACATTATCGCTCCTGAGCTTTTATTTTAAGACTCTTATTAATACAAGGCTTAAGAAGATATGAATATCATTTTAAGTAGTCTTAACCTAACTTTATCTGAAATGTTTATATGTGTTTGTAAAATAATAACAATAAATAATAATGATTTGTTTTGTAATTTATTTGAATTTTGACATTTTGACGATAAAGTGGGCAATGTTCAATTGGAATACTTGTGACATACGTGACTTGAGAATTTGCCGTTTTAAATAAGGTGAAGTCGGATATTCACCACGACTTCATGAATAATGTGTTCAGTGTTGCAAGATTCTTGCTGCCAACTGCTTTTAGAAACTTGGGAAACTTCGTTGGATTTCAACGTTGAGATGACACTCGCGCACTAATATTTCTAGGAAACATATGTGCAATCACCTTATACAGCCTCATTCAGCGCCAGTTGCCGATTCTCCTCACTAGGTGGCGTTCTTGTTGTCTTCCTGCTGATTTCACGGTATATCGCTGGCTCCATTAACTAAAACAACAACTATTTTTCGTTTTTATTAATAAAATTTGTGTTTTCTGGTTCCAAGCACCATTTATTTAACAAACTTGTCAATTTGCCTTTGCCGTATTTCTAGTCACCAATTTTCACCATTTAACGCATGATCTTTGGCGAAAAGACCTCGCTCGTCATTGGACGACTCTTGGATTTCTAAAATCGCTTATAATGCGCACCCTACTGCAGAACATAAGACACGTCAATGCTGAGAAAAAGTGGCTAACTGTAAAAAAAATAATTTGGGCGCGCCAGTACTACGCTTCCGTATCGTTTCGGTCACATTTCTGTCCTTTTTTGAGCAAGTTGTTCCTAAGTGACGAAGTTCTTTGGCATTTGTCACTTTTCAAACGTCGTTGTGTGTTTTCTGTGTTATGTTTCTTAATTCACTGCAAAATACTCTTTATTATGTATTTTTTTTGCGTCAGTGGCATCACAGGGCAAGTCCCGGTTTTCCTCACTAGGTGGCGTTCTTATTGTTTAGACTGCTGGTTAGAGGTTTGAAAACATCGAAGTTTTCAAACATCGATGTTTTTCAGCATCGATGTTTGCCAACATCGATGTTCGCGATGTTTTGAAGTGAAAACATCGATACATCGGACAAATTTAAAACAAAATAACAAAATATGTATTGATACATACAAAGTTTTACATTAATGTTGAGATCAATGTTTCGATTTATAAAAACCAACTTATCAACTACAGCAGGCTTCAACGAGCACCTGCGGTCTGATATATGTAAGTTGTCCAGCCTTACTGAACATACGCACATATGTTTCTTAACAATTTGTTCGAAAATTTCTTTGTCAGTATTCTAAAAAGAAACAAATAGTTAATGTTTGCATTGACTATTAGTAAATTGGGCCATTACCTTCAGATTTGCGGTTCCTCGATATTCTCTTTTAATTCTTCTTTCTTTCCTTTTTACTCATTATTTATCACAACTATAAAAGAAAAAGTGTTTAGTTATTAAATGTGAAATAATGTAATGTGCGAATGTAATAAATGTGATTTGCTTCTGATTTGTACAAATATCTGAAATATTCAGAATACATAAACATACATGCATGCATATGGACATGTGTGATCATCTACATATGTAGATACGTACAAATAAGCACGTTGCACTCATAAAAACTTACCATTTAAAAATTTATCCATCGCAATGCTTCAATGTCGCTCCCAACACCACTACAAACCAACCAGTTAGCCGACGTACAAAAACTATTATTAAATAATTATTGATTAGCTTATTTAAATTTAAAATATACATAGAACAACATAGTTCTACTTACATTTTTCCCGCTCTTTCTTATTATGAAAATTTGTGGTGGGAAAATTCATTAAAAAACATCGATGTTGAACAAAAAACATCGATGTTAACATCGATGTTGAAAATTATGTATCGATGTTAGGTATTTTTTCCCAAACATCGATACATCGGTAAAACATCGATGTATCGTCAAACCTCTACTGCTGGTGCATCGCTGGCTTTATTAATTAAAACAACTATTTTTCGTTTTTATTAAAAGTTTCGAAAAGTATTCAAAAACAAAACAAAAGCTTCAGTTAAAGGGGCATACATAAATTTGCTTAGTCTGCTAGTGCTAGTCATGAGCTGGCATATAAGCTAGTACTTAGCTAGCCAACTGGCTTCGCAGGCACACAAAGCCGAAAAAGAAAAAAAAAGAGTTTTAAATGTTGTTAAAATAGTGTTAAATAGATTGCATTTTGTAAAATTGTACACGGCACGTGATGCTGTCGCTGCTGCAAGAGAAGCGTCCTCTAAAACGGTCGCGGCTTGGCCCGCCGGACATTTATCCGCAAGAGGCCAAACAAAGGGAAGACGAATTGACGCCGACAAATGTGAAGCATGGGTTCACAACAACGCCGCCGTTGTCCGACGAGTTTGGCACCGCCCACAATTCTAATGTCAATGCTAGCAAGGTGAGCTCTTTCTTCAGCGCCGTTGTGGCCAAGAAGGAGGAGTTGATGACATTGCAAGACACCGTGCGAAAGAAGCAGCAAATTAATCTGAAAGACAGCTTTTGGCCGGTTTCGCCACGTCGTAAGTGTGCCGTAGATGCCTGGTTCAAAGATCTAGCTGGCAATAAGCCACTCATGAGCCTGGCTAAACGTGCGCCGTCCTTTAACAAAAAGGAAGAAATCTTCATAACTCTTTGCGAGAATCAGGTGAACATGCAACGGGCGACGTGGTTTATTAAGCTTAGCGCTGCTTATACACTCAGTTTTGCTGAATCGAAGAATAAAAAACGTAGCGTTTACGATCCTGCAGCAGAATGGACTGGCAACATGATCAAATTCATGAAGGAACTGTTACCAAAGTTGCAGGAGTACTATCATCAGAGTGAGTTGTATGCAGACATATTGTAGTTGAAACCTATTGAACAATCTGATATTTAGATCCAAATGAAAAGTCGTCATCAGCCACTTCATCCGGTCAGAATAACAACAGTGGAATGAATACTAATGGAAACGCTACGAATAACCCCCTAACCAACAACGCCTCAAATAACACATCTCTGCCTGGTATGGCTCCCACACATACTGCCAATGTAATACCCGTGCCTTCCATGGCCAGTCCTGTGCCTATGCTAAGTCCCGCAAATGGGCAACAAAATAACACGAATGCCTTGGCACCTTTGAGCAACAACGCCGGCGTTGTTGGCGCAAATGTGCCCGGTGGTCCTGGCGCTGCAGTGCCACCCGGTTCGACTATATCGGGTATTGGTAGCCAATTTGAGGACAGTCGCAATGCGCTCAAATATTGGAAATATTGCACACAGCTCAGCAAATACATGTACGAGGAGGCATTGCTCGATCGTCAAGAGTTTCTCAACTGGATACTTGATCTGCTCGATCGTATGCGCACGCAGGCGAGTTTCGATGAACCGATTAAGAAGCTTGTACTTAGCTTTGCGCTGCAGTATATGCATGACTTTGTGCAATCGGAGCGTTTATGTCGTAAAATGGCGTACATTGTAGCCAAGAAACTTTTGAATTTACTTAATACCGCTGTCGAACAGCAGCAAAGCGCCAAGTCAAACAACATGGACGTGGATGCCAATGGCTTACTGTTAGAAGACGACAAACGCAAGCCAGTTTTGGATCCCTATGAAATGGCACTTAACGAATACGTCAATTGCCCGCACCATCGTGATATTGTACTTTATCTGAGCACAATACTGCAAATTATCACCATTGAATGTCCAACAGCGTTAGTCTGGTGTGGCATCAATGAGAATCGAGCTCCATCTGCGCTTATTGGCAGTCCGTTAGATCATTTACCCTTGGCACCATCAACGCTGCCAATGCCAACGAAATGTCAGATCACGAACGAAGAAATTCGACGACAATTGCGCGCTGCCGAAATGGATATCGTCATGCGGTCGAAGCACGCTGAAAATCGTTGGTTTGCAGAGAAATGGCTCAATGCCAGCAAAAATTCGTATTCTCATGTGCTGTCAATATTAGATCACTTGGATACACACTGTTTTGATCGCATGGATCAGTGCAATTCAATTGACACACTTTACTCGCACATCTTCCCGCCGTTTGTTGCTGTGCGTCGCGAGACCAACGCCAATGGCGAAACCCAAGAGACGCGTATAACTTATGAACCCAAGCAGGATGCGAATACCGTCAAGATACTTTGCGAGTGGGCGGTATCCAATCAACGTTGGGGCGAACATCGTGCGATTGTCGTGGCCATATTGCTCGACAAACGTCAAATTGATGTCACTTCAACGCCCGAACAGGATCAAGCAAATAATCCTAACGATGACAAAGATTCGGTTGCATCAGGCGCTGGTCTCATCGGCGGTTTGCCGGTATTTCAAAATGTTCTCATGGATTTTCTCGACCATGATGCACCTGTGCTTGATGAACACTCAAATCTGCAGCAGCGCACAGAGTTCACGAATCTCGTACAGCTCTTTAGCGCGCTCATAAGACACGATGTCTTTTCACACAATGCGTATATGCACACGCTCATCTCGCGTGGTGATCTACTAATGGAGACCAATGTGGGCACAGGTAAAACCGGCACCACGACCACAGGCACCACAAGCATAACGCACAAAACATCACCACCCACAGCGCATAATTTCGATGATGACTTCACGTCTGGCATTGATTTCAAACACAATGAGTTTGATGACTCAAACGTTGATGACGATTTGGATAAGCTTGTGCAGAATATCAAGGAGAAGGGTCAACAACATGAAGCGCCAGACAGTCCAAAGATACCCGATTGCAATGAGTCAACCATTTCACGTCATTACATCTACACGAAACACTTTCCCATACCACAAGATGATCCGTCGATGCCAACATATAGCAGCGAATCTAATCAACGTTACATACTGCTTTTTGGTGTAGGCAAAGAACGCGACGAGAAGAAGCATGCTGTCAAAAAAATGTCGAAGGAGATTTGTAAACTTTTTACCAAAAAATTCAGCATTGATGTCGCCGAGGGTGGCAAAGTGAAGAAGCATTCACGTAACGAGTTCAACTTCGAATCGACAACAAGCAAATGTCAGCACATGGCCTACTTCGATCAACATGTGGTTACGTCGCAATGTGCTGCTACCGTGCTTGAGCAATTAAATAGCTTCTCCTTAGGCAGCAACAACTATTTGCCTGTGCAGGAGCATGTGGCGTTTCTCTTCGATCTTATGGAGCTAGCTTTAAATATATACAGTCTGCTTGAGCTTTGTGATTTGATTTTGAAAGAATTGCCCGAAGTAGAGCATCAATTGCAGGCCAAAAAGTCGAATATGGTACGCAGCTATACAACCTCGTTAGCGCTTTACATTGTTAGCATACTACGACGCTATCATAGCTGTTTGCTGTTATCGCCGGACCAAACGCTCTCCGTTTTTGAGGGCCTTTGTAAGACAATTAAGCATGTGAACAATCCAAGCGAGTGCAGTTCTTCCGAACGTTGCATACTTGCGTACCTTAGCGATCTCTTCGAGTCGTGTGTGCTGCTTAAGAGCAAGGAACAAACGCCGGATTACTATCAGCAAATGAATTGCATTAAAAAATTCAAGGAGATCTTTAATTCGCCGGAACAGTTAAGGTTTGTTTTGTTTCTAATATATTTTATTTGCTTGACTAATTCTTTCTTTCGCACACAGCATCACGCCACAGAGCTACAATCCACAATTTTTGCATGAGCTCTTTATTGCGCCAAAACGTGGTGGCAAAATTGATTCACTCTGGTTACGCCAGCTACATGAATCGCCTTCGAATGTCTACAGCTTTGTATCGAATGCTGTGATTGCCGTCTGTCGCGAATCGGACAATGATCGTTTGAATGACATTGCCATCGCTTGCGCGGAGTTAACCGCCAGCTGCAATGTGCTCTCCGAGGAATGGATTTCGGCATTGCAGAGCATTTGCAGTGGCACCAAAAACCCACGTTATCCTCATCTTTACGGCCAGGTGGATATCTTTAATAGCAAAACGCACAATTCGCTTGCAGTCTTTGTTTGCATACTCGTCGCTCGGCATTGCTTCTCGCTAACGGATTTCGTGAGTAAATTTGCATTACCCACGCTGGCTCGTTCAGTGGTCGATGGCGGCGAGATCACCGTGGATGCCGAAGCAGGCGCACGGCTTACATGTCATCTGGTGCTGAAGTTATTCAAGACCATTGAGATACCACAGCCAGGCATGTATTCCGTGAGCACTTCCCCGAATCCACTCAACGCTGTAGGCAACTCATTCAGTATTAAGTTAAGCTGCGATCGTCACTTGCTAGTAGGTGCGCATAAAAATATACCAATTGCCGCTGTATTGGCGGTGCTCAAGGCGATACTCATCGTTGTGGATACCGCTGCACAGAAAACGCCATCGACGCACAGTGGCAGCGGAGTGGGCACCGGCGCTTTTGGCAGCGGTAAACGTAGCGGCTTTAATACGCCCGTACATCCTGGCAGCACGCCAAAGAGTAACGAACGACCGGTCGATCTGAGTCAGATACTTGGCACCAGTGATTTAAATAGCCTTGGCACGGACCACGATATGAATCCACAGCTATCAACATCAAATTCAGCCAACAATGGCAATGGTGAGCAGATTTCGTTGCTAGAGTTTGCGCAGCACGTGCTTAAGCAGATCTGCGCGCAGGAGCATGTACTGGAGCGTTGTCTGAAAAACGCTGAGCAACTGTGCGACTTGATAATCGATGAGTTTTTGACGACAAAACAAGTACAGTGCGTGCTACATATGATATGTTATCCAGAGGCGGAGTACAATATAATTTCAGAGATGGATCAACGTTCGATGATTGTGCGCATACTTGAGAATTTGGGTCAGTGGACGTTACGCATATCTTGGCTCGATTTACAGCTAATGTACAAGCAGTCAATGAGCAATACATCAGAGTTGAATGCTTGGTTGGATACTGTGGCCCGTGCTGCCATCGATGTGTTTCAAATGGAAGAGGTGCCTTCGCCAAATGGCGGCAATAAGTATATACACAAACCGAAGCCTTCAACGTGGCTTGTTGCGCCGCTCATCTCAAAGCTGACGCCTGCCGTGCAAGGACGCATATTGCGTGTTGCCGGTCAAGTGCTGGAGAGCATGAACTACTTTTCGAAAGTATCGAAATCGGACTGCAACAGCTCGGGGAGCGGTGATGAGCGCGAGAAGAGCAACAGTTGTCATAGCCTAAACAGTTACAATGGCGGCATTGGTTCGCGCAATCGCAAAATGCCACTCAATTATCAACCATTCTTAGGCTTAATTTTAACTTGTCTAAAGGGACAGGATGAGTACAAAGAGAATCTGCTTATTTCGCTCTATTCGCAGCTCTCGCAGTGTTTGCAGTCTTTTGCGGACGTGAGTAGACTTTGATGAGTTTTTTGCTTCAACAATAATTTGTTTCTTTTTCACTTCTTTGCTTTCTAGTTGGAAACAATTGGTGGCGTTGAAGATCCACAAGGTCGCGAGGAGATACTCGATGCTTTGCAGCTGAGATTTTCGCTACTCGGCGGGATGTTTGATTCTATACAGAAGAATAGTACACCAACCACCGATTGGGCTATACTACTGGCGCAGCTTGTTTGTCAAGGCGTTGTTGATCTCAGCTCAAATCGTGAGCTGTTCACGACAGTTGTTGATATGCTGGCCACGCTTGTGCATTCCACACTAGTTTCAGACAGTCAATCCGAACGTGATGAGAACAAAAAGCTCTACCTGAATCTTATGAAAAAGCTAAAGAAGGAGATTGGCGAGAAGAATAATGCGTCGATACGTGTGATACGCCAACTGTTGCCGTTGTACAAGCAAACTTCGGAGGTAAGTAGCAATAAGAAATCAATTAGTTGATCTATAACTAATGATGTTTCTACTGCCTTTAGGTGATTGCGTGTGAACCTGCCGGTGTTGATACAAAAGGCAACAAGATCTGCGATATGGACAAAAAACAGCTGCGTATTTCCGATAAGCAACGTGTCAGCATCTGGGATATACTTGAGGGCCATAAGAATCCAGTGCCGCTCTCGTGGGCTTGGTTCGGCGCAGTCAAACTAGAACGCAAGCCGCTCACGTATGAGGAAGCTCATCGCAATTTGAAGTATCATACGCATAGTTTGGTAAAGCCAAGTAGTTATTATTATGAGCCATTGCCATTACCGCCGGAAGACATCGAACCAGTGCCTGAGAAGATTTGCATTGTAAGTGTAACATTACGCAACGATAAAACGTTATTAAAATTCTATAATTATTTATATAACAGAAAGACGAAATGAAGGCCGACACGCCTTCGTCGGTGGACCAATCTCCCAGTGCTGTTGTTACGGGTCGTGGACGCGGTAAAGGCACAACGACACGCAAACGAAAAAAGAATCCAAAAACGCCGCCCGTAAATCAACAACAGCAACAACCTCATCTGCCGCCGCAGCAACAGCAACAACAGGTGCAACAAACTGCACAGCAACAACAACAGCAGCAACAACAACAGCAACAACAGCAGCAGCAACAACAACATCAGCAACAGGCACAACAACAAATGAATCCCAATCAAATGGGTCAAATGCAAATGAATATGGTATGAGTTGACACAAGAGAAAAAAAAAAAGAAATCAAACATATAATTTCCCCAACATTCAACAGGTTAACATGCAACAGTTTGCGCCGAATCAGATGATACAACAGAATTCAATGATGCAACAACAACAAATGCAACAAGTGCCCAATCAGATGCAACAGCAAATGAATGTGGGCAACATGCAACAGAATCCACAAATGAACTTTATGCAAGGCGGCGGTCCACAAGGCATGGGTCCTCAGGCTAATCTTAATCATGGACAGCAGCAACAGTGGCCGGGCCAGAATCAATACCAGAACCAGTATCCAAATCAACCGAATATGCAAAGTAATTATAAGTAAGACATTTTTTTGCGTTCATATTTAAAATATTCTACGTTTCTTCACAGTGAATCGCTTTGAGCGTCCGCAGCCAACGCCCAATTCTAAACAGGCTTTGTCTCAGATGCTGCGGCAACGTCAGCCGGGCTCATTTAATCAAAATAATCCTAGTTTCAATCCAATGCAACAACAACCGCAGCAAGGACCGCAACAAATGAATCAAAATCAAATGCGTCAGCAGATAAATCCCAACCAGGGCAATCCGGTGGCCTTCAATGCTATGCAACAACAACAACAGCAGCAGCAGCAGCAACAGCAGAACCCACAGCAAATGAATCCCAGCCAACAACAGCAGCTGCAACAGCAACAACAACAACAATTCGTTCGTGGCGGCATACGTAGCATGGCACCGAATCAGATGGGAGGCAACGCGGGACCAAATCAAATGAGTGGCATGAATCCCGTTAGCATGGGCGGGCAAGGCATGAATCCAAATCCGATGATGCAACAGCAGATGGGACAGACTATGGGCGGTCCACAGGGCAGTCAACAGGGCATGGTCATGAATGCGAACAATCAGATGATGAATCCCGGCAACAATGCTGGGAACAATATGATGAATGCACAGGCAGGCGCTGGTGGCGGCATGGTTAACACTGGCGGGCTAATGCAACAGAATGTGGCTGTCAATCAGGGCATGGTTAATCAAGCGCAGGCGCAATTCCAGAACTTCAATCAGTATCAACAACAGCAAGGCATGCAACAGCAACAACAGGGTGGCGGTGGTGGCGGCGGTCCACAGCAACAGCAACAACAACAGCAGCAGCAGCAACAACAACAACAGCAGGCAGCGCTGATGGGTAATTTTAATCAGCAAATGAATCAGCAACGCAATAATCCAGCTGATTTCATGGCGCAACAGCAACAACAACGCGTGCCAGGCGGTGGCGGGGGCATGCCAGGTAATCGTGGTCAATACATGAATCAAGCACCTAACGTCACTATGTCGAATATGATGAACCAAGGCCCTGTGCCGCCATACTCACGCCAACAGCCGACAGGTGGTAAACCAGGCGTTGTGTCGACGCAGCAACAGTTCCAGCAACAACAGCAACAACTACGTCATCATCAAATGATGCAAATGCAGGGGATGGGTGGTGGTGGACCACAGAACGCTGGTGGTCCGGGCGGTGGTGGCCCTGGAGGCGCTGGTGGCATGGTGCAGCAGCAAAACCAGAGCATGGGGCAACAGCAGACGCCGAATCTGGTCGCGCAACTACAGCGGCAAATGCCAAATCAGCCAAACCCAATGATGGGCCAACAATATCAGCATCAATATTAATTCTAATATGCTTAATATGTAACACTTATGCTTAGTTAATTTTAAAGTTCCCTTTCGTTTTTATAGTACAACGCAATGTGTAATTTATAAAAGAAAACAACGTTTGAAATTATCAAATCAAAATTTAAGTTGTATGTTTTCTTGTGTTTTATAATTCCACTAAATGTTGACAAATTCACATTTAAATTGTCGTTACAACAATTTGTACACAATCAGCTGATTTTTAAATCAGTTAACTATGAAGCTGTGCAAACGAGATGCAAGGCACTGAACACACAAATTTCATGACCACTTATCCTGCGTTGGCCATTTGTTGACATACATTTTATAAACTGTCTTTTGATTAGAAAATTATAGAAATGTTTAATATTTTTTTGTTTATAAAGTGATTTGTTTTAAATGTTGTGCCCTGATCACACATGTTGTATACGCAATTATGGAAAATTGTCTAAATTTACAATTACACAATTTTATTAGTAAAGAGGCGTAAGTATCAGTTGATTGCTGTGAGACATGCGATATTTTAACGTTGATAGCTAAACTTTAGATGAATAGTAAAAAAACATTGAACAGATGACAATATTTTTGCGAGTACATGACCACCGCAGCCCTCGTTTTCAAGGCAATAAAAGCTTAAGCAATAACATATGCCCTGCACGTCAAGCTCCCCCTTTTGAATATTAGCACAATAGCCGTCCTTGTCCTTCAAACAAGAAGCAGCAAAGAATTTTTGCGTATTCCGCTTTCGTTAGCTTTCATTTTTCTTTATACGTTTTGCTCATTCTTCCCATACCTACACCAACAACTTCTTACTGTGTTCCCGGCTGTCATGGCCTACAGACCTGATTTAGAGACCTAATTTTTTCCGTGTGCAGCGCAGCAGTCAAAACAAACCGAAATTAAATAAAAATCTAATGAAATGAAAAGTGAATAAATGTGAAAGTGAATAGGAATAAAGAAATTAAAAAAGAACCAAAATCAAACGAAAGTAATAATGTTGTATTATTCAATTTCAAAGGCATGGGAGTGCGTTAAATTAGTGCTGCGTACAACAACAACAACAATTGCCAAAGAATAAAGTGCACAATTTGAAAAATTATCGCATTGGCATTCGCGTTCGTTTTTAGTTAGTGTGTTTGTGTGAAGCGCGTGCGGTGGGGAGAGCAACGGCAAAGGCAAGGCAGCGTTTGCGGCAGTGACAGTGAGATCGGCAGCGGCGGGTACAGTGTAGAGGCGCATTAAATACATACATAAGTAAATGTGTGTGTATATATGTATATAAGCGGTTGTGTCATAGATTGTCTTGTTTTTCTGTTTCTGTTTCGTCGCCGCGGTGCAAATTTGTAGTGCAATTTCTTGTTCGTCGTCGTTCTCGTCGTCGTGTCACTGTATTTGTGCGTATGCGCGCGCGTGTTGGTATATGTGTGGACGCTCGTGGTGACCCACCGATTGTCTGTCTGACTGTCAGTTAGTCGGTAGCCATTGTCACTTTGCCGGCAGACTGACGCCTTTTTTTTTTTTGTTTTTACTCGCCCGCTAATTGAAACGTTCACATTCGGTCTTGCAACGAAGCTGTTGTTTTATTTTATGCGTCTGATTCCGGTAATTAAAAAACATATGTACATACATAAATAAGTATTTTTTTTAATTTGAAATCTACGTCGTTCTTGGCATCAGTTTTTGAAAAAGTCTTCTTCTTCTTGTTTACTCTTGGCCCCCCTTGTCTATGTCTATTTTATTGTGCAAAGGCAAGTTGTGAAATTTTTGTCTGCTGAAAGTAACTAAACTACAAAATGTATTCGTACAACAGAAAATACAATAAAAGAACGATACAACAACAACAACAAGAACGATTGCAAGCGCCGTCGCGCTGCTGATTTGTTGCTGCGCCCCTCATTGTTAATTTTATCTCGCCGCCTCACATGCGTTAAGTTTTTCGCATTCGCATTTTGCTTCCTGGCATTGCCATAAAAGCGCTTTTTTGTTGTTGTATTGTTTTTTGTTTTTTTTTTTTTGCAAAAATCATTGCGAAAAAACTAAAGCGCTGTAGTAGAATCCGCAAAGCGCAAAGAAGAATAACGAAACAACGGCGTAAAGAGAAGCCAATAAAAAAGGCAAACACAGAAATATAATAAGCAGAAAATAACAAAAACAACAGCAACGACAACACAACTAAAATAGCAGAAAAATCAAATAATAAAAATAAAAACAAAAAAGCGCAAGCAAAATGCGTTATATACAGTGGCACACAACTTATTCATACATACGTACATGTTCTTCTATATTGCGCATAACGGCATTCATAAGAATTTCTCATGTAGTGAAGTTACATATATATTTTATGTATACCTCTTTGCCATTAAGAAATTATTAAATATTTATGTTTTTTTTTATTTATAAGTCAAACAAAAATACAATTTCTTGCTATTTTGCTTAATTAGTATTTTTCCATATTACACAAGTAACTGTGTCCAATAGTTAATTGCGCACTGTAGCTTTAATATTGCCGTCGCCGACGTCAATATGTTGAGAAAAAAGCTTTCGCAGCTGGCGCAAGCGGAAACTGTTGCTGCAAAACGTGTACATCGTTAGCAATACATAG